>CAWVNO010003093.1:135000-192562 GCA_963930645.1 Salticus scenicus
TTATATTTCTCAGTTGGTACTAATTAGTTTTTTTTTCAAATAATCTTCAAGTTACACGTTATTTTAAATCCAGCCCGATTCTTTTCTCAGCTAAGACCGAATCGCATGCCCCTGATCCGAGATATTGTGTCAGACATTAGAAACGAGACATTAAAAATTTAAGCATGCAGTCATGTACATTTTTACAATTAAGATTTAAAGATTACAGTCTATTCAAACCTATGCCAAGTACTGTCAGATAAGACATTAAAAATGTAAGCATGTAAATTTTTACAATTAAGATTTAAAGATCTATTCAAACCTATGCCAAGTACCGCCAATCTCGCTGACGAGACGTTAGAAACGAGACATTAGAAATTTAAGCATGCAGTCATGTAAATTTTTACAATTAAGATTTAAAGATTACAATCTATTCAGACTACAGCTCTTATACCAAAGTCGCTGACGAGACATTAGAAACGAGACATTAGAAATTTAAGCATGTAGTCATGTAAATTTTTACAATTAAGATTTAAAGATTACAGTTACGAGCTATTCAAACTACAGCTCCTATGCCAAAGTACCGCCAATCTCAGCAACGCTCACGAGACATTAGAAATTTAAGCATGCAGTCATGTAAATTTTTACAATTAAGATTTAAAGATTACAGTCTATTCAAACTACAGCTCCTATGCCAAAGTCGCTGACGAGACATTAGAAACGAGACATTAGAAATTTAAGCATGCAGTCATGTAAATTTTTACAATTAAGAGTTAAAGATTACAGTCTATTAAAACTACAGCTCCCGTCAATCTCAGCAACGAGACATTAGAAATGTAAGCATGTAAATTTTTACAATTAAGATTTAAAGATTACAGTTACGAGGGTAGTCTATTCAAACTACAGCTTCTATGCCAAGTACCGCAAAGCTGGGTGAACCTACTTCTTTACGGCATATAAAGGTCTATCAGACAGTCGCCAGAAGTATTCTTCGAGCAACTCCACCCCGTCAGAATTTTTCACGATTCGATTCAGTTGTCGGTTTGAATAATAAATATTTAGAATTTAAATATATTATTTAAATATTTTATTTTAATAATAAAATATTTATTATTTAAATATTTTATTTTTAATAATAAAATATTTATTATTTGTTTATCGAATCGTTAAAAATATATTATTTGTTTATCGAATCGTTAAAAAAATATATTCAATATTGGTACAGCATTCATTTAAAAAATGTCCTTATTCAATATTGTAAATTTCAGACAGAATGAGTACGGCTATTTATAAAGAATGAATCCAAGTCAATCAACCAATCAACCAACCTTGAAAAAAAAAAAAAAAAAAAAAAAAAATTTTTTTTTTTTTTTTTTTTTTTTTTTCAAGGTTGGTTGATTGGTTGATTTAAAAAAATAATCCTTATTCGATATTTCTATCTCAAAGACATTAGCTATCTCAGATTCAAAGGCATCGTTTCAATATTGAAATATTACTATTATCTCTCTCCAATTCAAAGTCTCAATTTATAAACATCCAATATTGGCACTCTATCTATCGCAAAAAAATGGGCCGAACGAAGCGTCAAAGACAGAAATCTGCCATGAGACGCTTCGTTCGGCCCATTTTTTTGCCCCCTCCAGATTTAAGGCATCAGTTTGTACCATCTAGATCGATCCCCCACAAAGACTTTGATTTTGGACGGAGGGGTGTCTGTCCAAGAAATAGTCTCAAATCTATCTTCGTGGAGGCGAGGGTCGTCATCGTGGTCCCCATCGAAGAACAGCATGGTTCTCTCTATGAAATCTTTTAAGAATTCATTTATGAATGTGTCAGAGTCCCTCACGATCCGAATTCGGATGGCTTTATGGATGCATGAGGTGGGTACTATGGGGTCTAGAATCTGGATTTTAGAGGATGTCAGCATGGCCTCGAATCCCAACGACGACAGGGCATCTCCAAAATGTATCTCGTCGACTGGATACACCCAGGTATTGGCTAGAGAGATAGGTAACCTGACCCTCCTGTAAACGAGATCGCACACCTTCAGCCTGGTCGTTTTTTTCACATAGGATCGACCCATCAGCTTGGCCACATCAGAGGCCCTGACGAACAAAAGTCCATCCGCAGAGACTACGAATAGGATTTTAGCGTCAAGCTGTGGATGTTCAATAGTGAATAGCATGACTTATGGCAATAGCAATAAAAGTCAAAATGATGCAGGCTCTTAGAGGCAGCTCGTATATATACCCGATTCGTGACCTCGTTTTATCAGGCTTTACTAAGAAAACAGGATGTATCAGCTGTTTTTTGAGGATGCGATAAAATCTGTCCTTCTAGAACAGGACGCGATAAAATTATTTATATAATTAATCCGATAGCATGAGGATGTGCGTCACAGGACGTGCGTCACAGGATGTAGATAAGATATTTACTTGGAATTTAGATAGAACTAAAGATTACTGCTAGTATATATACAGGCTGCTGGACGAGACATTTCATTCTGAGCTACTGCTTACTGTTTGATACTTTCCAAAATGATCTTCCAAATTCTATCTGATGAACTGAATGTTAAATTGACATGCTTTTTGTCATTTGACAACCAAATTTTTATCAAAGGCCGAGACGTGGCCTATTACATGGGGCATGAAAACTCCAGTAGAGTGGTGAACTTGTGCCATATAACGGTAACGGACATTGCTCCTGAGGGCTTGAAACTACCCCCGTCTCTAGCCAAGACATGCGTCTTTGGACTAGAGGATGCAAAAATATTGATGGATATGCATCCAGGAGAGTTTGATTCCCTATTTCAGGGGCCGATTGAAATTCTTACGCCCATCGAATGCAGCTTAAACCTGAGGCGGCCTGTCCAGGTTAAGCTCGCAGCCATAACCTCATCCAATGCCACAATGGAGAGTTTCTTGGCCGACTTAAAGAATGTCATGGAGGAGTACCTGGCAACGGTACCCATGGACACCTATGTATTCGGCGAACGATATGGGGACTTGGAGCTAGGCTATTTCCCCCGAAAAATAAAAGTTTTGGTGGGAAACAAGCCCTACTTCTATAAATCCTCGTCTTAAGATCAGGACGAGGTGCAAAAAAATGGGTCGAGCGAAGCCTCTCATGACATAAGTCATTGAGGCTTCGCTCGGCCCATTTTTTTGCGATAGATAGAGTGCCAACATTGGATGCGTACCGATTTGAACTTGTAATTTTCAAGGGATATGGCTTAGCTATAAGATAATTTTGATAAAATATGCATAGCTAAATTTAAGGGATCTGAATTTAAAAATTTAATTTTTTCATTTAAAATTCACATTTTTTTCTTGTAAAATTTAAAATTTTTAAAGACTAAGTGTGGCGGTCATTATACTCTGATCTCTAAATTTTCAAGGGATATGGCTTAGCTATAAGATAAATATGAAACTTGGTAAAATATCGATAGCTAAATTTAAGGGATCTGAATTTAAAAATTTAATTTTTTCGTTTAAAATTTGCATGTAAAATTTAAAATTTTTAAAGACTAAGTGTAGCCAAGCCAACATTGAATGCGTACCGATTGTAATTTTCAAGGGATATGGCTTAGCTATAAGATAAATATTAATCTTGATAAAATATCGATAGCTAAATTTAAGAGATCTGAATTTAAAATTTTAATTTTTTCGTTTAAAATTTATATGTAAAATTTAAAAGTTTTAAAAACTAAGTGTAGCCAAGCCAGTCATTATAATCTAATCTCTATAAAAAGATTTTCGAGAGACAGGATATTATGCAAGCCTTTCCTCAGGATGCTGGCTCCCGGTTAAAATTACAATCAGATCTCTATAAAAAGAGTTTTCGAGAAGTGTTGACAGGATATTATGTAAGCCTTTCCTCAGGAAGCCCGGTTATAATCAGATCTCTATAAAAAGATTTTTCCAGAAGTATTGACAGGATATTATGTAAGCCTTTCCTCAGGATGCCCGGTTATAATCAGATCGATAAAAATTGCTCAAGAGACAGGATATTATGCAAGCCTTTCCTCTTGATAACGTAGAAATTTACTATCAGATCCTATTGATAAGACCGGGTATATATACGAGTGTCCAGCGAGAGCTCTTCAATTGCTAGTCGATCTCTCTACTAGCTGCTTAGATTCATTAGCTCAGTCATGTTTTTCCATGTAAAAAATTATGTTTATGGCGTTGCCTTTAAATGCCTAATGGCCTCTGATGGCACCCTGTTTGTCCGGGCTGAGGACCTGGCTATCTACTCGAGGCATCCTCTAGATCTCCATTTTGCCGAGAGATATGCAGGCCTCACCGTCCGAGATGTAATGGACCCTAAAATCGATTTACCCAAATGGCTCGCTAAGACGAGAATCTTCTCCATTAGCGAAGCCAAACATCATTTGGGAGGGTTCATGGGCGAACAGGAATTTGATAAGATGTTCGATGGTTCGGCCATGGTGAAATACCAGGCTAACATGAAGCTCAGCTTCGAGAAAGCCATAGGTGTTAGATTTGTAGAAAGGTCCCATACCAAGTTCGAAGACTTCCTTGCCACATACCAACTACAGGTGAGGAAATTTTTTGAACTTGAATATGAGGATTATGAATTATACAAATCCCAAATGACCGGACCGTTGAAGATGACCATCAGGAGGTCATCTAATGAGCAACCCATAGAGAGCTTGTGTTAATCTTTAAAATGAGAGTAAAAAAATGGGTCGAACGAGGTGTCTCATGGCAGAATTTCTGTCTTTGACACCTCGTTCGACCCATTTTTTTGCGATAGATATAGTGCCAACATTGGACGGGTTTAATTTAAGACTTTGAGGGGTTTAATTTAAGTATTTATTAAAAAAATCTATTAAGCTAGTATTGAAGAGGTTATCAGCATAAAAAAATAATTAAGACGTTTAAGTTGAGACTTTACAATTACATGTATGAAAATATTATTAAGACTGAAAAATATATGGATGGGATTGAATTAAGTATTTTTTTTCAAATTTAAAAAAAAATTGAAAATTTTGCAAATTTGACCAACTTTAGAAACGTGATCTTAAAATAAAAATATTTTTGAAAACTAATCGTGGAATCGTGATTCTTATTACATATACATAGTAAAATAAGCAATTTAATTACTTTTCAGTCGTTTTTTTCAAATTTAAAAAAAAATTGAAAATTTTGCAAATTTGACCAACTTTAGAAACGTGATCTTAAAATAAAAATATTTTTGAAAACTAATCGTGGAATCGTGATTCTTATTACATATACATAGTAAAATAAGCAATTTAATTACTTTTCAGTCGTTTTTTTTCAAATTTAAAAAAAATTGAAAATTTGACCAACTTTAGAAACGTGATCTTAAAATAAAAATATTTTTGAAAACTAATCGTGGAATCGTGATTCTTATTACATATACATAGTAAAATAAGCAATTTAATTACTTTTCAGTCGTTTTTTTTTCAAATTTAAAAAAAATTGAAAATTTTGCAAATTTGGCCAACTTTAGAAACGTGATCTTAAAATAAAAATATTTTTGAAAACTAATCGTGGAATCGTGATTCTTATTACATATACATAGTAAAATAAGCAATTTAATTACTTTTCAGTCGTTTTTTTTCAAATTTAAAAAAAATTGAAAATTTTGACAGAGGTGGTGGCACATCAGCAAATTTAGATAAACTGTTACTTTAGCATGATATATATAGGCTAGCTAGAGTCAATCAATCAATCAACCAACCTTGAAAAAAAAAAAAAAAAAAAAAAAAAAATTTTTTTTTTTTTTTTTTTTTTTTTTTTTTTTTTTTTCAAGGTTGGTTGGTTGATATATATTTATAATGCTAATTGAATTAAGTATATTTTCAAAAATGAAGATTTAGACTTTGAGTTGACTATTGCAAATTCAACCAACTTTAGAAACGTGATCTTAAAATAAAAATATTTTTGAAAACTAATCGTGGAATCGTGATTCTTATTACATATACATAGTAAAATAAGCAATTTAATTACTTTTCAGTCGTTTTTTTCAAATTTAAAAAAAATTGAATATTTTGCAAATTCGACCAACTTTAGAAACGTAATCTTAAAATAAAAATATTTTTGAAAACTAATCGTGGAATCGTGATTCTTATTACATATACATAGTAAAATAAGCAATTTAATTACTTTTCAGTCGTTTTTTTTTCAAATTTAAAAAAAAAATTGAAAATTTGACCAACTTTAGAAACGTGATCTTAAAATAAAAATATTTTTGAAAACTAATCGTGGAATCGTGATTCTTATTACATATACATAGTAAAATAAGCAATTTAATTACTTTTCAGTCGTTTTTTTCAAATTTAAAAAAAATTGAAAATTTTGCAAATTTGGCCAACTTTAGAAACGTGATCTTAAAATAAAAATATTTTTGAAAACTAATCGTGGAATCGTGATTCTTATTACATATACATAGTAAAATAAGCAATTTAATTACTTTTCAGTCGTTTTTTTTCAAATTTAAAAAAAATTGAAAATTTTGACAGAGGTGGTGGCACATCAGCAAATTTAGATAAACTGTTACTTTAGCATGATATATATAGGCTAGCTAGAGTCAATCAATCAACCAACCTTGGAAAAAAAAAAAAAAAAAAAATTTTTTTTTTTTTTTTTTTTTTTTTTTTTTTTTTTTAAGGTTGGTTGATTGATTGATTGCCTCTAGCTAACCTATATATATTATGCTAAAGTATATACATTATCATTGTCCAGCAATGCTTATCTGTTTCAGCGTCTATAAAAATGCATCCTGTTTTCATAGCAAATGAGTTATACAATATCCTGTTTCCGCGACATCTATAATAAGCCTTATCTCATCCTGTTCTCGTAGAAACTGACTTATGCAATATCCTGTCTTCAGATTGGCAATATCCTGTTTCATCTAAAATAAGCCTTATCTCATCCTGTTTTCGTAGAAACTGACTTATGCAATATCCTGTCTTCAGATTATACTAATTGAATTAAGTATATTTTCAAAAATGAAGATTTAGACTTTGAGTTGACTATTGCAAATTCGACCAACTTTAGAAACGTAACCTTAAAATAAAAATATTTTTGAAAACTAATCGTGGAATCGTGATTCTTATTACATATACATAGTAAAATAAGCAATTTAATTACTTTCAGTCGTTTTTTTTTCAAATTAAAAAAAAATGAAAATTTTGGCCAACTTTAGAAACGTAATCTTAAAATAAAAATATTTTTGAAAACTAATCGTGGAATCGTGATTCTTATTACATATACATAGTAAAATAAGCAATTTAATTCAGTTGTTTTTTTTTTCAAATTTAAAAAAAATTGAAAATTTTGACAGAGGTGGTGGCACATCAGCAAATTTAGATAAACTGTTACTTTAGCATGATATATATAGGCTAGCTAGAGTCAATCAATTAATCAACCAACCTTCAAAAAAAAAAAATAATAATAATAATTATTTTTTTTTTTTTTTTTTTTTTTTTTTTTTTCAAAGGTTGGTTGATTGGTTGATTGACTCAAACATTTTTTTTCACAGTTGGTAGTTTAACATAATTAAACTCTCTCTCTACGAGCCAGCTTGACGGTCAACTCATACGCTCTGTCTTTTTCGTCAACTACATAGTCTTTTTCTATTTCCTCAAACTTTCTCTTAACCGTAGCAGTCAATTCTTGAAGCATGTCGCCCGATTTGACAGACCATATACCTTCAGCTCTCACACGCATGGAAAAGTTGCTAGGTTTCTCTTCTTCAGTATCCCCATACCTGGATTCTACCGACGGGGGTGCGTAGATATTCGTATGTTGTTCGCAGACTGCCCTCGAGTATTCGTAATACCCTTTAAGCCAATCTTGTAAATTCATCTCGCCTTCGTTTCGAACTGTGATTTCAAAGGCCATCCTTCTGCTGAACGGTATAATGCTGGGATACGTAGAGGTTACCCGGCCATCGGTCCACAGTTTCTGGATACGGTAGATCTCCTCGATAGGCATTCGGTGCGTCTTCACAAGTACCTGAAGCATATCCTTGAAATCAAACACGCGCCTGGAACTCATGTTCAAGCGTTGTGCATTGGGATATAGATTAGCCAGATCCTTGTTGGAATATCGATGTGCAAAGTTGTAAGGTGACGCGTAGCCTAGATATTTGCCAACATCGACGGCTATGAAATAAACATCTCTACCAACAGTAGCAGCGATGAGTGCAGGTTTGGTATCAAAACAAATTTTCAGATACATGATTGCGCTATGATCTTTCAATAAACAGAGACAATGGAAGAATGATGGTAGCTTGAGTACGGAACCACTATTTATATAAAATATCCATGAGTGGGCGTGGCATGTAAAAAAAAAAAAAAAAAAAAAAAAAAAAATTTTTTTTTTTTTTTTTTTTTTTTTTTTCAAGTTAGTTGTTTATTTAGTTATCATCTTTGATCTAGAAAACTTCTTTATAAGCTTATCCGCCTCGTTTTCAATCTCTGTACGAATCGAGTCCAAGTCATAGCTGCAGCCCTCGTCCTTTTCATAGACTGAAATTATATCTTTTAGCGAATCGCTCACCATTTCTTCTTTGATTTTTTCAAAGTCTTCGCCGATTTTGGAGTACGCAGATAGGTATCTATTATAATTTACATAATTTTTGATCTTGTACTTATTGAGAGCTTGTTCGTTGAACTGCTTACGCTTAACCTTAAAAATGTTCCTAGAGCGTGGAGATTCTTCAGCGTCGGCCTTCATGACGAATCCTTCTAGCGGACACTCTGCATAAGCGCTGGGATACGTTTCAACTTTTTCGTACAGATCCCCTATCGTTTGGTAATCTAAATCTAAGATGGGTACGTGGGGTAGCTTCACTCGCTGGAAAATGTTCACGGCGTCGCTATACTTCATAAACGTATCTGAATCCAGTTGGTAGATGTCGAAGGCCCGAAAAAAGACAGTATTGCTACCGAATACGGCTTCGGATTCAAAATCACGATAGGTTATTCTCTTCATGTGGCTTCCGAATACTTCTCCATAAATGATAAAATTGTCATGTAAAATGTCTTTGATAAGCCGTACCTTTTCCGACAGCGGTTCCAAGATTGCGTTCAAGTTAAAAAGGCGTGTCTTTTCATCTAGCACAACGTTTCTAGATTGTATCCTGAACGTATTCTTCACGTAGCCAATACCGATATTAGAGCCATCCAATTTTTCGGTAGCTATTAAAGGTATGCCCGAATAAATTTGGCTTGTGATCTCGTGGTACTTGATAAGAGCCATCGTAAATAGATTAGAAACAGGACGTATTGTCTGGTCAGACTAGAAAATATCTAATAAGCTATTTCAATGAGTATGAAGACAGAATGAATGTAGCTTGAGTACGGAGCCGCTATTTATACTAAATATAAATCAACTAATCAACCAACCATCTGAAAAAAAAAAAAAAAAAAAAAAAAAAAATTTTTTTTTTTTTTTTTTTTTTTTTTTTTTTCAGATGGTTGGTTGATTAGTTGATTTATATTTAGTATAAATAGCGGCTCCGTACTCAAGCTACATTCATTCTGTTGGTTTCTAAAGTTATTTTTCTAAAGATATTTCTAAGTTGGCTGCTACAGTTCTAAGTTGGCCGTTAAAGCTATATTTCTAAGTTGGCTACTAAAGCTATATTTCTTTAGCCAATCATTGTAGATGGCGCTGCAGTCTATATATATATAGTATATATATAGTATATCTATTAGGGTGGGTGGGAGTGGAATTTATTTCTTCTACTGTACTGTCATGCATAAACTCGCTCCTGACCCACTTCTTTTAAAATAGGATGAAATAGCATAATTTATACAGTATTGGCTTTGAAAACAAGACTTTTGTCTGACAAATTACAAAATACTGCAGGTTTTCATGAAATCAGGATAGATCATAGGCTTTTATAGAAAAATCTAACTCTCCATCAATCTTGCTGAAAACCTATTACGAGTGACCCGTTGCTGGCGAGACACAATGAGCGTGTAGTCATGTTAGCCATAGTATATATAGACAAGCTTCAAGGGTGGGCGTGGCACCTTGAAAAAAAAAAAAAAAAAAAAAATTTTTTTTTTTTTTTTTTTTTTTTTTTAAGGTTGGTTGGTTGGTTTATTTCAAGAGTGGTCATGTGACTTTAAAACTTAACACACTTCCTACATATATCCACTTTTGAAGTTTATAATTTTAAATTTTTACAATATGGGCTGCTACTCTCTACGTCTTTCAGATTTCACCTGTTCAGTAAGCCGATTCTATTAAGGTCTCTTGGATGGCTTAATATTAACATTTAAAATGATGCCATAGACTAGTATTTGGACATAGGGCCGCTACTTTTAAGCTTTTCATTTGTGTTTCTACGCTTTGCCATTGCATCTCGCAAATATTATTTTTACAATATGGGCTGCTACTGCTAAGCATGGCCCAGCATTTACAATTCAATGGTTACGTTTATCCTGACTAGCCCAGCTCGTTTAAATTTTGAATTTTTATGGACGCCTGCTAAGCAATGCCCCGTTTTCAATTGCCATGTCAAAGGTCTTCGTTTGACATGGCACCTGTTTCAGATACAGGCAACGCTCAGCGTGACTCAAATTTATCATGACCTCTTGCATAGCTGATCCACGTTTAAACGATACCTGTCAAAATTGAAAGGCTACTATGGCTTAGATAAATTTTAAAGGGTCAGTTCAAACATCTAATTGCTACGTTTTGTCATGGTTCATGAAGGCCTCTTGGATGGCCAAGCGATACACGTTTAAGATAGACATGATCAAAATTAACAGGTTTCATTTAAAATGAGGCTTTGAAACTTAGGCTTTGAATAAAAACATGATAGGATTAAATTGAAAAGTTAATCTTGATAAATGAAAAGTGATGAACGAGGAAACAAATATATATCAACCAACCAACCAACCTTGCAAAAAAAAAAAAAAAAAAAAAAATATATATATATTTTTTTTTTTTTTTCAAGGTTGGTTGGTTGGTTGATTTTAATGTGACTTAGATGGACTTTTATAAAGTATTGTCATGTGTCACTTTCTAATTAATCTGATAAAATTTACAAGTTATTATTTTTATAAATCCAATATTGGTAGCGTTTTGATTTAAAAAAGTGGGTCAAACGAGGCTTCCATTGTAAAGATAAGTCATACTGACAAATCTAAACATGACCCGTTTGACCCAATTTTTTTATTGTTCTAATAAATTTTACAAGTTATTTTTTTTACAGTACCAATATTGGTAGCATTTTGATTTAAAAAAAATGGGTCAAACGAGGCTTCCATCGTAAAGATAAGTCATAATGACAAATCTAAACATGAGGAAGCCTCGTTTGACCCAAATTTTTTAAATTTTACATATTTTTATAGTTACATAAAATCTGGCAGTTCAAAGCCTGACTGAGTCTCCAGCGGTTCCATAGTATACTGTATAGTTGATGGCGTCATAAGATCATCCATCAACGAGTCTAGCGTATCCGCTGGCATGGATAAAGGCGTACATAAAATATTATCAAGCTCATCCAGTTCAGTTTGTACCTCTGACCTTTCAATAGTAGGCCATCCATAAAAATATTCTGGATTTTCAATGGGCTCAGGATTTTCAATGGGTTCACGATCTTCAACGGGCTTTGGACATATCTCAGGATTTTCAATGGGGCATATCTCAGGACTTTCAATGGATTCAGGATTTTCAATAGGCTCTGAACATATCTCAGGATTTTCAATGGGTTCTGGACATATCTCGGGATTTTCAATGGGTTCAGGATCTTCAACAGGCTCTGGACATATCTCAGGACTTTCAATGGGTTCAGGACTTTCAATGGGACATATCTCAGGACTTTCAATGGGTGCTGGACGTTTAAAAACTGGCTCAGGTGGGCATTTAAACACTGGCTCTGTATTTGTGGCCGCCTCCTTGAAAGATGGCTTATGTTTCTTGGCACTCTTGGGAATTGTTTCAGCCTTCCGTTTTACCGATTTAATTCTCATGTCAAGTCCAGGTAGATCTGGTCCGTAGGGGCGTACAAAGTTATTGTCGGGGCGATCTGTCAAGTTTTTCCAGTCTTTAAAAGTCAGAGACTTGTATTGGGCTGCAAAGTTTGTTGTTATGACTATTGTTCTTCTGTCCACAGGAAAATAGATCTCTGGCTCTGGTTCTTGGGACGACTCTTGGGATGACTCCGGAAAATAGATTTCTGGCTCTTGGGATGGAGACGTTGGCTTATCAAAATATTTAGATGTTATTCTAGCAGTACTCATTTCTACGGGAGAGTCGTCTTCATCATCTATATGCTGTATCATGGGCGTTGGTACGGATATGTCGTACATACCATCTATTTTTGTTATGCGTTCCACCAAAGGATTTTTGGTTTCGAAGCCCAACTCTAAATTCTCTGGCACAATGTCCAAACTGAAAAAGTTTTTTTGAGTTGTAAACAGAATGTATGTGGTCCCAGCAGGCACCTTGTAACTGGAGTCGGCAATCAATATGAAACGATCGTAGTAGTGGAGCTTGTCGCCAGCAAAGTATCTGTTGTCCGGTTTTACTCGTGTCTCGCCAGGACGCCTCACAAAGAACAGGAATGGCACGTTCAAAGTCTGTATGATATGGGCGCATCCTTGTCCGACGGTTCGCTGACCAAACGTAAAATAGGACTTTACAAGAAACTGATTGTTGGGGCACTTGAAACCAATTCTCACGTCGGCGTTGGTTCTGTTGGCTGCGCTGGGGGGTCTTTTATATCGGTTCATCAGAGTGCTCCATTTAATCTCCTGAGGTCTCAGCGGATAGTTTGTCTTGGCCTCTCTGCCTATGGCTGGGATTGTATTCGTTATCTTGTCCGTCAGAGTACGTTTTTTGAATTCAATCTTCAAATCGGACGTCATGTATAGACAGAATACACAAATCTTGCCTTCACCGATCATGGTTTGGAAGTGCGGATACTCTTCCAATTTCTTAACAGTAGGCGAAAGGTTTTTGGGAAACAGCTCGATAACCCCAAAACGGTTTCGTAGCGAGTTTACCGCTTTAAGCTTCTTCAGAGAGCATTGAGTTTTATACATATTGGTAGTTTAAAGCTCCGAAGAGAGAATGGCTATTCGATCAAATGCCAGAGCTTATATAGTCAATCTGAAGACAGGATGCAGGATATTGCATAAGTCAGTTTCTACGAAAACAGGATAAGATAAGGCTTATTATAAAATTATTGTCGCTGGACGCGGAAACAGGATATTGTCAATCTGAAGACAGGATATTGCATAAGTCAGTTTCTACGAAAACAGGGTGAGATAAGGCTATTTATAGATGTCGCTAAACGCGGAAACAGGATATTGTATAACTCATTTGCTACGAAACAGGATGCAGTAAAGATTTTTATAGACGCAGATAAGCATTGCTGGACAATGATAGTGTATACACTTTAACATGATATATATAGGTTAGCTAGAGTCAATCAACCAATCAACCAACCTTGAAAAAAAAAAAAAAAAAAAAAAAAAAAAAAAATTTTTTTTTTTTTTTTTTTTTTTTTTTTTCAAGGTTGGTTGATTGGTTGATTGACTCTAGCTAACCTATATATATCATGTTAAAGTGTCTTTGGCCGATTTCTATAATTTTTTCAAGATACTATTTTTTTTTTGGATTTTTCAAAGTTTATCATTTCAATTTTATAGTTTTTGATTTGAAAATAATATTTTTTTGCCAAACTGTTTTAAGTTAGCGTTTATATAAAAATATATATCTCCAAGACTTCAGTTATAAAAATATCCATTCAAATTCTTAAGTCAAAATCTTAAACGCATCCAATATTGGCAATATAATTGTTACAAAAAAAACGGGTCGAACGAAGTGTCAAAGACAGTAATCTGCCATGAGACACTTCGTTCGACCCGATTTTTTTATAAATCGTTTGGGCTTAAACCCAACAGTAATTTTTCCTGACCTCTGTTTGTATGTGGCTGTAACATTTACCATCTCTCAGATCGACGATTGACTTGAGAACGACTATGCCCTGCTGTCTTCGAATTCTAGGATCTTCAAAGCCAGCAGTTTTTAGTTTAGGCCGTACCACGAAATCTATCTTCGGTGGAGGCTTCCAAGGGCGATAAACTGTTACTTTGGACGGGTCTTCTGAAATTGGAGATTTTGGTAGCGGGCTTAATAGCGTTGGTACTTTAAAATACATCATCTCTGACATGGGTATTGAAATTTGAACTGGATCAGGTGTGGGAACTGGATCAGGCTTAGGTGTGAGAACTGGATCAGGCTTAGGTGTGGGAACTGGATCTGGTTTAGGTGTGGGATCTGGTTTAAGTGCTGGTGCTGGTTTTTGAATGAGAACTGGCTTAGGTTTGGGAATAATGGCTGGAGCTGGCATTTTCATAGAACGGTCGTAATTACATATCAATTCACAAGATATGCGAGGAGTGTTCAATACGTTCCATTGCGGTATTATGACACAGTCGCAATCAACTCGTTCGTCCGTCAGAGAGTCAAATGATAGAGTGGCCATTTCAAAAAGCAGAGGGTCAGAATGAATAAGCTGGGGCGAGAGGCCGGTATTTATACTCTGGCGAGCGGAACATCTGATAAGGCTCGACCAGATGACCTTTTAGATTATCGCTTAGAGAGGGTTGCTATCGGCGAGGGCCTTTGAAACAACCGTTGCTGGCAAAGATTGAGATAGACTGATGAAGTGGCACGTCAGCGATACTATATATAGAGAATGTAATCAACCAACCAACCTTAAAAAAAAAAAAAAAAAAAAAAAAAAAAAAAAATTTTTTTTTTTTTTTTTTTTTTTTTTTTTTCAAGGTGCCACGCCCACCCTTGAAGCTTGTCTATATATACTATGGCTAACATGACTACACGCTCATTGTGTCTCGCCAGCAACGGGTCACTCGTAATAGGTTTTCAGCAAGATTGATGGAGAGTTAGATTTTTCTATAAAAGCCTATGATCTATCCTGATTTCATGAAAACCTGCAGTATTTTGTAATTTGTCAGACAAAAGTCTTGTTTTCAAAGCCAATACTGTATAAATTATGCTATTTCATCCTATTTTAAAAGAAGTGGGTCAGGAGCGAGTTTATGCATGACCGTACAGTAGAAGAAATAAATTCCACTCCCACCCACCCTAATAGATATACTATATATATACTATATATATATAGACTGCAGCGCCATCTACAATGATTGGCTAAAGAAATATAGCTTTAGTAGCCAACTTAGAAATATAGCTTTAACGGCCAACTTAGAACTGTAGCAGCCAACTTAGAAATATCTTTAGAAAAATAACTTTAGAAACCAACAGAATGAATGTAGCTTGAGTACGGAGCCGCTATTTATACTAAATATAAATCAACTAATCAACCAACCATCTGAAAAAAAAAAAAAAAAAAAAAAAAAAAAAAAAAAAAATTTTTTTTTTTTTTTTTTTTTTTTTTCAGATGGTTGGTTGATTAGTTGATTTATATTTAGTATAAATAGCGGCTCCGTACTCAAGCTACATTCATTCTGTCTTCATACTCATTGAAATAGCTTATTAGATATTTTCTAGTCTGACCAGACAATACGTCCTGTTTCTAATCTATTTACGATGGCTCTTATCAAGTACCACGAGATCACAAGCCAAATTTATTCGGGCATACCTTTAATAGCTACCGAAAAATTGGATGGCTCTAATATCGGTATTGGCTACGTGAAGAATACGTTCAGGATACAATCTAGAAACGTTGTGCTAGATGAAAAGACACGCCTTTTTAACTTGAACGCAATCTTGGAACCGCTGTCGGAAAAGGTACGGCTTATCAAAGACATTTTACATGACAATTTTATCATTTATGGAGAAGTATTCGGAAGCCACATGAAGAGAATAACCTATCGTGATTTTGAATCCGAAGCCGTATTCGGTAGCAATACTGTCTTTTTTCGGGCCTTCGACATCTACCAACTGGATTCAGATACGTTTATGAAGTATAGCGACGCCGTGAACATTTTCCAGCGAGTGAAGCTACCCCACGTACCCATCTTAGATTTAGATTACCAAACGATAGGGGATCTGTACGAAAAAGTTGAAACGTATCCCAGCGCTTATGCAGAGTGTCCGCTAGAAGGATTCGTCATGAAGGCCGACGCTGAAGAATCTCCACGCTCTAGGAACATTTTTAAGGTTAAGCGTAAGCAGTTCAACGAACAAGCTCTCAATAAGTACAAGATCAAAAATTATGTAAATTATAATAGATACCTATCGGCGTACTCCAAAATCGGCGAAGACTTTGAAAAAATCAAAGAAGAAATGGTGAGCGATTCGCTAAAAGATATAATTTCAGTCTATGAAAAGGACGAGGGCTGCAGCTATGACTTGGACTCGATTCGTACAGAGATTGAAAACGAGGCGGATAAGCTTATAAAGAAGTTTTCTAGATCAAAGATGATAACTAAATAAACAACTAACTTGAAAAAAAAAAAAAAAAAAAAATTTTTTTTTTTTTTTTTTTTTTTTTTTTTTTTTTACATGCCACGCCCACTCATGGATATTTTATATAAATAGTGGTTCCGTACTCAAGCTACCATCATTCTTCCATTGTCTCTGTTTATTGAAAGATCATAGCGCAATCATGTATCTGAAAATTTGTTTTGATACCAAACCTGCACTCATCGCTGCTACTGTTGGTAGAGATGTTTATTTCATAGCCGTCGATGTTGGCAAATATCTAGGCTACGCGTCACCTTACAACTTTGCACATCGATATTCCAACAAGGATCTGGCTAATCTATATCCCAATGCACAACGCTTGAACATGAGTTCCAGGCGCGTGTTTGATTTCAACGATATGCTTCAGGTACTTGTGAAGACGCACCGAATGCCTATCGAGGAGATCTACCGTATCCAGAAACTGTGGACCGATGGCCGGGTAACCTCTACGTATCCCAGCATTATACCGTTCAGCAGAAGGATGGCCTTTGAAATCACAGTTCGAAACGAAGGCGAGATGAATTTACAAGATTGGCTTAAAGGGTATTACGAATACTCGAGGGCAGTCTGCGAACAACATACGAATATCTACGCACCCCCGTCGGTAGAATCCAGGTATGGGGATACTGAAGAAGAGAAACCTAGCAACTTTTCCATGCGTGTGAGAGCTGAAGGTATATGGTCTGTCAAATCGGGCGACATGCTTCAAGAATTGACTGCTACGGTTAAGAGAAAGTTTGAGGAAATAGAAAAAGACTATGTAGTTGACGAAAAAGACAGAGCGTATGAGTTGACCGTCAAGCTGGCTCGTAGAGAGAGAGTTTAATTATGTTAAACTACCAACTGTGAAAAAAAATGTTTGAGTCAATCAACCAATCAACCAACCTTTGAAAAAAAAAAAAAAAAAAAAAAAAAAAAAAAAAAAAAATATTTTTTTTTTTTTTTTTTTTTTTGAAGGTTGGTTGATTGATTGATTGACTCTAGCTAGCCTATATATATCATGCTAAAGTAACAGTTTATCTAAATTTGCTGATGTGCCACCACCTCTGTCAAAATTTTCAATTTTTTTTAAATTTGAAAAAAAAAACAACTGAATTAAATTGCTTATTTTACTATGTATATGTAATAAGAATCACGATTCCACGATTAGTTTTCAAAAATATTTTTATTTTAAGATTACGTTTCTAAAGTTGGCCAAAATTTTCATTTTTTTTTAATTTGAAAAAAAAACGACTGAAAGTAATTAAATTGCTTATTTTACTATGTATATGTAATAAGAATCACGATTCCACGATTAGTTTTCAAAAATATTTTTATTTTAAGGTTACGTTTCTAAAGTTGGTCGAATTTGCAATAGTCAACTCAAAGTCTAAATCTTCATTTTTGAAAATATACTTAATTCAATTAGTATAATCTGAAGACAGGATATTGCATAAGTCAGTTTCTACGAAAACAGGATGAGATAAGGCTTATTTTAGATGAAACAGGATATTGCCAATCTGAAGACAGGATATTGCATAAGTCAGTTTCTACGAGAACAGGATGAGATAAGGCTTATTATAGATGTCGCGGAAACAGGATATTGTATAACTCATTTGCTATGAAAACAGGATGCATTTTTATAGACGCTGAAACAGATAAGCATTGCTGGACAATGATAATGTATATACTTTAGCATAATATATATAGGTTAGCTAGAGGCAATCAATCAATCAACCAACCTTAAAAAAAAAAAAAAAAAAAAAAAAAAAAAAAGAAATTTTTTTTTTTTTTTTTTTTTTTCCAAGGTTGGTTGATTGATTGACTCTAGCTAGCCTATATATATCATGCTAAAGTAACAGTTTATCTAAATTTGCTGATGTGCCACCACCTCTGTCAAAATTTTCAATTTTTTTTAAATTTGAAAAAAAACGACTGAAAAGTAATTAAATTGCTTATTTTACTATGTATATGTAATAAGAATCACGATTCCACGATTAGTTTTCAAAAATATTTTTATTTTAAGATCACGTTTCTAAAGTTGGCCAAATTTGCAAAATTTTCAATTTTTTTTAAATTTGAAAAAAACGACTGAAAAGTAATTAAATTGCTTATTTTACTATGTATATGTAATAAGAATCACGATTCCACGATTAGTTTTCAAAAATATTTTTATTTTAAGATCACGTTTCTAAAGTTGGTCAAATTTTCAATTTTTTTTTAAATTTGAAAAAAAAACGACTGAAAAGTAATTAAATTGCTTATTTTACTATGTATATGTAATAAGAATCACGATTCCACGATTAGTTTTCAAAAATATTTTTATTTTAAGATTACGTTTCTAAAGTTGGTCGAATTTGCAAAATATTCAATTTTTTTTAAATTTGAAAAAAACGACTGAAAAGTAATTAAATTGCTTATTTTACTATGTATATGTAATAAGAATCACGATTCCACGATTAGTTTTCAAAAATATTTTTATTTTAAGATCACGTTTCTAAAGTTGGTTGAATTTGCAATAGTCAACTCAAAGTCTAAATCTTCATTTTTGAAAATATACTTAATTCAATTAGCATTATAAATATATATCAACCAACCAACCTTGAAAAAAAAAAAAAAAAAAAAAAAAAAAATTTTTTTTTTTTTTTTTTTTTTTTTTTTTCAAGGTTGGTTGATTGATTGATTGACTCTAGCTAGCCTATATATATCATGCTAAAGTAACAGTTTATCTAAATTTGCTGATGTGCCACCACCTCTGTCAAAATTTTCAATTTTTTTTAAATTTGAAAAAAAACGACTGAAAAGTAATTAAATTGCTTATTTTACTATGTATATGTAATAAGAATCACGATTCCACGATTAGTTTTCAAAAATATTTTTATTTTAAGATCACGTTTCTAAAGTTGGCCAAATTTGCAAAATTTTCAATTTTTTTTAAATTTGAAAAAAAAACGACTGAAAAGTAATTAAATTGCTTATTTTACTATGTATATGTAATAAGAATCACGATTCCACGATTAGTTTTCAAAAATATTTTTATTTTAAGATCACGTTTCTAAAGTTGGTCAAATTTTCAATTTTTTTTAAATTTGAAAAAAAACGACTGAAAAGTAATTAAATTGCTTATTTTACTATGTATATGTAATAAGAATCACGATTCCACGATTAGTTTTCAAAAATATTTTTATTTTAAGATCACGTTTCTAAAGTTGGTCAAATTTGCAAAATTTTCAATTTTTTTTTAAATTTGAAAAAAACGACTGAAAAGTAATTAAATTGCTTATTTTACTATGTATATGTAATAAGAATCACGATTCCACGATTAGTTTTCAAAAATATTTTTATTTTAAGATCACGTTTCTAAAGTTGGTCAAATTTGCAAAATTTTCAATTTTTTTTTAAATTTGAAAAAAAATACTTAATTCAATCCCATCCATATATTTTTCAGTCTTAATAATATTTTCATACATGTAATTGTAAAGTCTCAACTTAAACGTCTTAATTATTTTTTTATGCTGATAACCTCTTCAATACTAGCTTAATAGATTTTTTTAATAAATACTTAAATTAAACCCCTCAAAGTCTTAAATTAAACCCGTCCAATGTTGGCACTATATCTATCGCAAAAAAATGGGTCGAACGAGGTGTCAAAGACAGAAATTCTGCCATGAGACACCTCGTTCGACCCATTTTTTTACTCTCATTTTAAAGATTAACACAAGCTCTCTATGGGTTGCTCATTAGATGACCTCCTGATGGTCATCTTCAACGGTCCGGTCATTTGGGATTTGTATAATTCATAATCCTCATATTCAAGTTCAAAAAATTTCCTCACCTGTAGTTGGTATGTGGCAAGGAAGTCTTCGAACTTGGTATGGGACCTTTCTACAAATCTAACACCTATGGCTTTCTCGAAGCTGAGCTTCATGTTAGCCTGGTATTTCACCATGGCCGAACCATCGAACATCTTATCAAATTCCTGTTCGCCCATGAACCCTCCCAAATGATGTTTGGCTTCGCTAATGGAGAAGATTCTCGTCTTAGCGAGCCATTTGGGTAAATCGATTTTAGGGTCCATTACATCTCGGACGGTGAGGCCTGCATATCTCTCGGCAAAATGGAGATCTAGAGGATGCCTCGAGTAGATAGCCAGGTCCTCAGCCCGGACAAACAGGGTGCCATCAGAGGCCATTAGGCATTTAAAGGCAACGCCATAAACATAATTTTTTACATGGAAAAACATGACTGAGCTAATGAATCTAAGCAGCTAGTAGAGAGATCGACTAGCAATTGAAGAGCTCTCGCTGGACACTCGTATATATACCCGGTCTTATCAATAGGATCTGATAGTAAATTTCTACGTTATCAAGAGGAAAGGCTTGCATAATATCCTGTCTCTTGAGCAATTTTTATCGATCTGATTATAACCGGGCATCCTGAGGAAAGGCTTACATAATATCCTGTCAATACTTCTGGAAAAATCTTTTTATAGAGATCTGATTATAACCGGGCTTCCTGAGGAAAGGCTTACATAATATCCTGTCAACACTTCTCGAAAACTCTTTTTATAGAGATCTGATTGTAATTTTAACCGGGAGCCAGCATCCTGAGGAAAGGCTTGCATAATATCCTGTCTCTCGAAAATCTTTTTATAGAGATTAGATTATAATGACTGGCTTGGCTACACTTAGTTTTTAAAACTTTTAAATTTTACATATAAATTTTAAACGAAAAAATTAAAATTTTAAATTCAGATCTCTTAAATTTAGCTATCGATATTTTATCAAGATTAATATTTATCTTATAGCTAAGCCATATCCCTTGAAAATTACAATCGGTACGCATTCAATGTTGGCTTGGCTACACTTAGTCTTTAAAAATTTTAAATTTTACATGCAAATTTTAAACGAAAAAATTAAATTTTTAAATTCAGATCCCTTAAATTTAGCTATCGATATTTTACCAAGTTTCATATTTATCTTATAGCTAAGCCATATCCCTTGAAAATTTAGAGATCAGAGTATAATGACCGCCACACTTAGTCTTTAAAAATTTTAAATTTTACAAGAAAAAAATGTGAATTTTAAATGAAAAAATTAAATTTTTAAATTCAGATCCCTTAAATTTAGCTATGCATATTTTATCAAAATTATCTTATAGCTAAGCCATATCCCTTGAAAATTACAAGTTCAAATCGGTACGCATCCAATGTTGGCACTCTATCTATCGCAAAAAAATGGGCCGAGCGAAGCCTCAATGACTTATGTCATGAGAGGCTTCGCTCGACCCATTTTTTTGCACCTCGTCCTGATCTTAAGACGAGGATTTATAGAAGTAGGGCTTGTTTCCCACCAAAACTTTTATTTTTCGGGGGAAATAGCCTAGCTCCAAGTCCCCATATCGTTCGCCGAATACATAGGTGTCCATGGGTACCGTTGCCAGGTACTCCTCCATGACATTCTTTAAGTCGGCCAAGAAACTCTCCATTGTGGCATTGGATGAGGTTATGGCTGCGAGCTTAACCTGGACAGGCCGCCTCAGGTTTAAGCTGCATTCGATGGGCGTAAGAATTTCAATCGGCCCCTGAAATAGGGAATCAAACTCTCCTGGATGCATATCCATCAATATTTTTGCATCCTCTAGTCCAAAGACGCATGTCTTGGCTAGAGACGGGGGTAGTTTCAAGCCCTCAGGAGCAATGTCCGTTACCGTTATATGGCACAAGTTCACCACTCTACTGGAGTTTTCATGCCCCATGTAATAGGCCACGTCTCGGCCTTTGATAAAAATTTGGTTGTCAAATGACAAAAAGCATGTCAATTTAACATTCAGTTCATCAGATAGAATTTGGAAGATCATTTTGGAAAGTATCAAACAGTAAGCAGTAGCTCAGAATGAAATGTCTCGTCCAGCAGCCTGTATATATACTAGCAGTAATCTTTAGTTCTATCTAAATTCCAAGTAAATATCTTATCTACATCCTGTGACGCACGTCCTGTGACGCACATCCTCATGCTATCGGATTAATTATATAAATAATTTTATCGCGTCCTGTTCTAGAAGGACAGATTTTATCGCATCCTCAAAAAACAGCTGATACATCCTGTTTTCTTAGTAAAGCCTGATAAAACGAGGTCACGAATCGGGTATATATACGAGCTGCCTCTAAGAGCCTGCATCATTTTGACTTTTATTGCTATTGCCATAAGTCATGCTATTCACTATTGAACATCCACAGCTTGACGCTAAAATCCTATTCGTAGTCTCTGCGGATGGACTTTTGTTCGTCAGGGCCTCTGATGTGGCCAAGCTGATGGGTCGATCCTATGTGAAAAAAACGACCAGGCTGAAGGTGTGCGATCTCGTTTACAGGAGGGTCAGGTTACCTATCTCTCTAGCCAATACCTGGGTGTATCCAGTCGACGAGATACATTTTGGAGATGTCCTGTCGTCGTTGGGATTCGAGGCCATGCTGACATCCTCTAAAATCCAGATTCTAGACCCCATAGTACCCACCTCATGCATCCATAAAGCCATCCGAATTCGGATCGTGAGGGACTCTGACACATTCATAAATGAATTCTTAAAAGATTTCATAGAGAGAACCATGCTGTTCTTCGATGGGGACCACGATGACGACCCTCGCCTCCACGAAGATAGATTTGAGACTATTTCTTGGACAGACACCCCTCCGTCCAAAATCAAAGTCTTTGTGGGGGATCGATCTAGATGGTACAAACTGATGCCTTAAATCTGGAGGGGGCAAAAAAATGGGCCGAACGAAGCGTCTCATGGCAGATTTCTGTCTTTGACGCTTCGTTCGGCCCATTTTTTTGCGATAGATAGAGTGCCAATATTGGATGTTTATAAATTGAGACTTTGAATTGGAGAGAGATAATAGTAATATTTCAATATTGAAACGATGCCTTTGAATCTGAGATAGCTAATGTCTTTGAGATAGAAATATCGAATAAGGATTATTTTTTTAAATCAACCAATCAACCAACCTTGAAAAAAAAAAAAAAAATTTTTTTTTTTTTTTTTTTTTTTTTTTTCCAAGGTTGGTTGATTGGTTGATTGACTTGGATTCATTCTTTATAAATAGCCGTACTCATTCTGTCTGAAATTTACAATATTGAATAAGGACATTTTTTAAATGAATGCTGTACCAATATTGAATATATTTTTTTAACGATTCGATAAACAAATAATATATTTTTAACGATTCGATAAACAAATAATAAATATTTTATTATTAAAAATAAAATATTTAAATAATAAATATTTTATTATTAAAATAAAATATTTAAATAATATATTTAAATTCTAAATATTTATTATTCAAACCGACAACTGAATCGAATCGTGAAAAATTCTGACGGGGTGGAGTTGCTCGAAGAATACTTCTGGCGACTGTACAGAAAAAATCTTTTGAGTCTGCTAGTGAAAGAAGATGAAAATCTCGTTAAATTTTGGAAAAAGCTCACGATCTTTGATGCAGTGCAGCTTATTGCTGAAGCTTGGGATGAAATTCAAAACTCGACGTTGCTTCATGCTTGGAAAAAATTTATGCCTGGAGTCATACACGCAGATGATTCTGCAAACAAAAACAAAGTACAAGCTTCTGAAATTGTTGAAATTATTTCTGATGTTGGTGGATTTCAAAATATTCATGAAGAAAATGTAGAAGATTGGATAAACGAAGATAAAAACGAAAAAGGCTATAAAATTCTTTCAGATCAAGGAATAGTGGATGCAGTTTCAGGCGAGCAAAGCGAAGGCGAAGAACGGGAACAGAGTGAAGATGAACATGATACAACATGTGTGAGTCACGAAACAGCATTGCAGTGCGTAGATCAACTGTTAGACTACATGGGTCATCAAAATAATTTCGAGTTCAATGATATCATATCTGTGCGCAACGTTCGCCAAATTATAAGGAAAAATGCCACATTGGCTCGCAGACAAACAAATATAACAGACTTCTTCCAGGACAACTGACAGTAATTATGTAAATTTTAAATTTATGCCAAATTTTATTACATATTTCATTACTAGTACTTAATGTATTACTTTTTGTATTAGTAGAGTATCGTAATTAAACCCGAAGTATTTTATATAGCACCGTGTACTTTACTTATAGCCTCCAAATATACACACTTTTCTGCGTGTTTGGTCATTTTCGGATTATCCGTGTTTTTCGATTATCCGTGTACACCCGTGCATTAATTAGCACGGATAATCGGGAGTACAGTGTATATATATATATATATAATAAAAATTTTGTCATCACGATAACTCCCGAAATAATACTCCAAATCGAACCAAATTTGGACGCTGAACTGATCTTATAAATATCTTGGATGAGTTCGTTAACCAAGTTACTCCGACTTTTTGTTTTCAAGTGGCAGCCACTTGAAAATTTCAAACCGGCATTGTAAAAAGCATATTTAAAGCAAGATTTGCTTGAATTTTTATGTAAATACAGGCCACATAAGGGTCTCAATGAAGTTTATTAATGAAGTTTATCCGCCATTTTTAATTAAGTGGCGGATATCTTAAGTTAAGTGGGGCCACTTGAAATCAGGCTACCACTTGAAAATTTAAAATCACGATAACTTCCGAAATAATACTCCAAATCGAACCAAATTTGGACAGCGTCTTAACTTGTGTTATGAATGTCTTGGATGAGTTTCTTAACCAAGTTGTTCCACCATTTTGTTTTCAAGTGGAGACCACTTGAAATTTTCAAATTCAAATTGTAAAAAGCGTCTTCCGAATTTGTTTGAATTTTGATGTATACATAGACTGCATAAGTGTCTCAATGAAGTTTATTAATGAACGTATCCGCCATTTTCAATAAAAAGGCGGATATCTTAAGTTAGGTGGGGCCACTTCGAATCAGGCTACCACTTGAAAATTTAAAATCACGATAACTTCCGAAATAATACTCCAAATCGAACCAAATTTGGACAGCGTCTTAACTTATGTTATGAATATCTTGGATGAGTTTCTTGGATAGGTTCGTTAACCAAGTTGCTCCGACTTTTTGTTTTCAAGTGGCGGCCATTTGAATATTTCTAACCCACATTGTAAAAAAGCGCATTTAAAGCAAGATTTGCTTAAATTTTTATGTAAATCTAGACTACATAAGGGTCTGAATGAACTTTATTAATGAAATTTATCTGTCATTTTTAATAAAGTGGCGGATATCTTAAGTGGGGCCACTTGAAATCAGGCTACCACTTAAAAATTTAAAATCACGATAACTTCCGAAATAATACTCCAAATCGAACCAAATTTGGACAGCGTCTTAACTTGTGTTATGAATGTCTTGGATGAGTTTCTTAACCAAGTTGCTCTACCATTTTGTTTTCAAGTGGAGACCACTTGAAAATTTCAAATTCAAATTGTAAAAAGCGTATTCCGAATTTGTTTGAATTTTGATGTATACATAGATTATATAAGTGTCTCAATGGAGTTTATTAATGAACTGTGGATTTTCTCGCCAAAAGTCGCCAAGTGGGAAACTCGCCAAATTTGGCGCCAAATCCATTACCTGCCATATTGGAGCTTTTTAATCCGTTTTTAAGGGAAAATTAGGCTATTTTAACGTTAAAACAAACTAGAAATGCAGAAAATTAACATTCAATCAACTTACTAAGCTTTTTTGAAAGAATTTCTACAAAAAAAAAAAAAAAGAATTATTTTCAAATTTGCAACAATATCTTAGATTAATTAGTTCATTGAGCAACTTTCTCTTCCATTTTGATGCAAGTGGCAGCCACTTAATTTTTCAACACGATGACTTTTGAGATTCTGAATTAATTCCAAATATATTTGTACAGTAGTCTTATCTCACAAATGCATTTGATATATTTGTCAACTTGGCCCACGATCTTGCTTCCAAGCGCCGGCCACTTGGAAATTTTAAATTCACATAAAAAGGTATTTATGAACCGATTTGCTTAAAACTCCATATGTAGATAGCCTACATCAAGCCTACAATAGCCTACTAATTCGTTAATAATTTGTAGCCGCCATTTTGAAACAAAATGACTGCTACTTGATAAGGAAAAAGAAATCAACTTTCCCTTCCGAATAAGCCGGAAGGACTTGTTTAGATTATCGGAGAGCCGAGTCTGTTTGTGCGCTGCCCGAGATCAGAAAAGGAAAAACGCTTAGTGTAGTGCATACATGATAAAAGTTTTGATCTCTTCGGCAGTTTCGTTTCTCACTCTGTTATTTCTCAGAGCAGAGTGAGAATAGACGAGCAGAGAGCCTCTTTTCCCGTCGCCCACTATCCGAGAAAAGAGATATGTGGAAGTTTGCTTATGATATATTGTCACTTGAAAATGAGCCCGAGCCCTTTTAAAAAATACTGCCTATGTTTATTTTGTTGAATAGGGATCAAAAAACAGTTCATATTTTCCAGTTTTTTACTGAAACTCCGAGGATTTGCGCTTGTAATGATTTGTAAGCTACGATTTTATCGAAAAAGTTATTCCGAAAGGGAATTTCAAATGACAACAATTAATAAGTTATATACATCGACATTCCATCTGATTACAAAAATAAAATGGACGGAAAAGACATTTCTAATATAAAAATCTGGAGTGACTCCACTCGACTTTCCGAGCATTGAGTAATTAACAGTTTTGCAGATAAAGTAAAGAAAGAGGAGTCGTTAAACAAACAAAAGAGAGAAAACCATAATAGAGTGTTTGAGCATTTTTCTCCATATATTACACGATGTTTTATTTAACACTACTGAACTTTGAGCCCATAGATCATAATGATAAAGAATTTTTCGTTGTGTCCCTGTAAAAACCTATAAATGCTAAATTCACCAAAATGCTTATAGTTGGTGCAACAGGATTATAATATTCATATAAATTTTCAGCTCAATGGAATAAGGCGTTTAGATGCTACCGCACTTTTAAAAAATTGGTCCCATAGACCATAATGATAAAGAATTTTTCTTTGTGTCCCTGTAAAAAAACTGCAAGTGCTAAATTCACCAAAATCTATACAGTTGGTTGAACTGTGACCTATAACATGTGTACAAATTTTTTGCTCAGATTAATAAAGCGTTTAGAGGCTATCACACTTTTAAATATGTGGCCCCATAGGCCATAATGATAAAGAATTTTTCTTTGTGCCCCTGTAAAGAAACTGTAAGTGCTAAATTCATCAAAATCTATACCGTTCGTGAAACTGTGACCTATAACATGTGTACAATTTTTTTTTCTCAGATTAATAAAACGTTTAGACGCTGTCGCACTTTTAAAAATTTGGTCCCATAGGCCATAATGTTAAAGAATTTTTCTTGCTGTCTCTCTAAAAAAACTATAAGTGCTAGATTCACCAAAATCAATAGGGTTCGTACTATAGTGACTTACAATATACGTACACACTTTCAGCTTATTCGAACAAAGCGTTTAGACGCTAGCGTGTTCACTCACAGACATACACACACACACACATACATACATACATACATCATCGTAAAAATAGTGAAAACGGACTCAGGGGACCTCAAAACGTATAGAAAAATCAGAATATCAAATTCGGATTTTTGACATAATTACAATACTTTCCTCATTATAATGTTCGGAAACGAAAAAAGGTTAGTACATAAATAGATAAATAATAAAGCTTAATCTTTCATAATAAAAATATTTTCACTGGATAGTGTTTCACAAAGAATTATTTTTATTTATTTATTTTTATTTTATTTTATTTTTTTTTTTTTCATTAACGACTCTGCATTTATGTTATTAGATATTTAAGTCTTTTTCAAATCTCAAGTACAATACATTATAATGATTTTTAATTATAGATGATTATGAAACATGATGATATAAACACACTTTTAATATATATAATTTTAGACATATTTGTAAAAGCATTTTAAATAGTTAGGAAAAATAAAAAACCTAAAATGCGTAAAAAAGGAAAAAATGACAACCCTATTTTGTGGCGAGTTATACTATTTTTTCGGCGAGTGTAATATGAGTTGAAATTTCGAGCCCTGATCTAATATGAGTTTGAAGTTAAAAGAATGACAGCTTAAAAATTTTAAAATAGTAATAAAAAGTGTCTTGAAAAAAATTCCATTATAAGTAATTTAAAAAAATTCTCTATACAATTTTTAAACGAAATTTGGGATTTTGGGGCTATGAACTCATAGCCAATATCTATAGCCAATTTTAACTTTTGTGAAAATTGGTGAAAATATTACTGCAGAATGACTATTTTAATTAATTCCTTAAAAAGTCTATAAAATAGATTTTTATCAAACACAGGCAGACGGACAAAGGCTTCAGATTTACAACATACCTCATTTTTGATCAGGGTTTATAAACACAACATAATTACGATGATATCAAATTGATATTATCTACACTAAGCGACAAATAAATAAACAACAACAAAAAAAAAAGTTGGATATTTTCCTTTTCACCTTCTACAAACGCCAATTTTATCGTTTAAAAAGCAAATTTTCGAATAGATTTTATTTTTTTGTCCTCCACATACACTTTAGCATTGAGTCCAGTGTTAAAAACAAAATGCAATTGTCAGAAAAATGTAATTTTAGAAATTATTCCAAAAATGGTAAGAATAAGGCAGTTAACGATACCACAAAAAGTATTAATTTTTAAATGAAAGTCAAAAAATATTTAAATACGTGAGATGGCAAAATAATTAAATGTTAACGAAATATTGGCAAAATAGTTTTTAGCAAAATATAAAATTTTTTGGCCGTTGAAACTGGAAATTTGGCTTTAGGCGGCCACGTTGCTCATCCAAGCAAGATAACCGCAAATTAAAAAGCAAATGTTTAAAAAATCGATTTGTATCATATTCAGAACTTTAAAAAGATTTTTAAAAAAGTGTATAGCGAAATACTTTCTTCAAAAATAGTCCTTAAGTAATTAAACAAGGCAGGTTAAAACCAGAAGATCTGCAAAAAAATCCATTATTAAGGACAAATATTTAAAAAAAAAAAAAAAAAAAAAAAAAAAAAAGACAACAGTTGACCAAAAATTATAAAAAAAAATTAGCAGTTAATTATCGGGCTGCACAGTGTTCGGAATTTCAAAAAAGCTGGCCAAAAGTCGAAATTAAAGAAAACAAGTGAAATTGTGATGTATATATATGTTTTCGAGGTCGCTGAATCCGAATCTGACATTGGTTTCTTGAAAACTTGATGGCGAATCCAATATGGCGCGCCATATTGGATTCGCCATCTTGTTTTTGAGTTTGCCTTTGAAGTTTTCAAAAAACCAATGTCAGATTCGGATTCAGCGACCTCGAAAACATATATATACATCACAATTTCACTTGTTTTCTTTAATTTCGACTTTTGGCCAGCTTTTTTGAAATTCCGAACACTGTGGGCTGAACTGAGTTTCTCTGATGAGTCAAGTTTAATTTATTTCGAGCTGACGAAAAAAACTACTAAGACGGTAAAAATGGGACTGACTTCATGAAAACTGCTCTCTTAAAACAGTGACACATTCTCCGTTCATAATGGTTCGGAGGTGCATACTTTTTCAAAGAATCAGACTAATTTTCATGCTCAAATGATAAATTAACTCAAAATAATACACAGTAGTTGTAAAAGTGGCGCCTGACCGACTATTTTAGAGGTATTTCAGACTTTTCTTCAAACAGCATTTCAAGATGATAATGCACCTTATTGTACGGCGTCTGTAGTACGTCAATTTGAATCAAATCGTTAAAATTACCTATCCATTCCCATGAGCACCTATAATTCTGTAAGTAATAATACCTTTTTTCACTCTAAGTTAAATCCCACAAAGAATATCGTAGAATTTCATCTTTATTAGATTTGGAAACAGTCCTAATCTCAATTCTCTCGAAAATGTTTAGTCATAAAAAGTCGCGGAGAGAGAAAGGAGGATTCGAAATTTGCAGCCTATACAACTTTGCAAGAACTAGAAAAATTATTTAGAATATTTATCATAGGGAAATTTTTGAGATTTATATCAAAAGACGGTATAATACTCTGCCACTGTGCATTAAAGTTGTAATTCCATATAAAGGTGGAACTAACCCAATGCAGAATACATATTTTTATTAAATGTTTGCTTAGACCTAATAAATAAATAGTTTTATTTCATATATTAAAATATAACTTGTTTATTTTATATAATAAATCATAATAGAATACACAGTGTGGTTATTGGATTATGTTTAAAAAGAAAGTTGTATGTAGATTTTTATAAAGTACTTCGTAGAGTGTAATAAAGCGAATTATAAAATCGAAAATGTACATAGGTATCATTTTATCTATTTGGTATTATGCAAACATGACAGTTTTATTTGTTTCAAACATTAATTTTGAAGTTATTACAAATAAAAAAAGGGAAAAGTCATTTTTTTCTGCAGTGCGGCTTTATTTTTTATTTTATTTTATTTTATTTTATTTTATTTTTTGTCGCTTAGTGAATATTCGAGAATATCGTGCAATTTTAATTTCTGTTTGTGAACGCAAAAGTATTGGTATTAATTATGCACAAAAATTACAGCTAAAAATAGATTCTTCGATCTTGAATTTAATTATGTGTAATTAAATTTATTGACATTTTCTCACTGAGAAAAAAAAAAAAAAAAAAAAAAAAAAAAAAACTTATAATTTCCCGAAGTATCCAACCTAAAAAAAATAAAGATAAATTTTACGTCATACTGCTTCTTTTTATGGAAATTTCTTCTATCTTTTGAAAGTTTCTCAAAGTACTCGTTTGAATGACTATTAGTGTCTCTTAGGCAAGCAGAGATTAATTTAATTAACTTTTCTTCTTAATGACATAAAACATTTTTCAAACCTATTAAGTAGTCTAGTTCTTTTTTGAAAAATATTTGAACGGATTTGTTATAGAAAACATTGTGAACAATGGTTATAAATTCTCCTGTAAATGACAGCTTTTGTTTCATATACACATAAATTCTGCTGTTATATATAGATATTATTTTATAAATTTTAGAAGGTAATTAATGTATAACAATAACATTTCCTTTAAAAAAAAAAAAATAAATAAAATTAGAAAATATTTTATTTTGCACAGTTCTGATTATTAAATTTCTTAATAGCTGAATAAATTTATGTCTTTGCTTCTTTTTTTATATTTGTTGTTTTGTTCAGGAAAAAAATAAATAAAATATAAAATAAAACATTGAATTTATTTTGTATAAAATAGTTAATATAAGCATATTAATTCTGTATATCAATTTTATTGCATTGGATGCAGTTTAACCACGTGTATAATAAACAACGTTTTGAATTCTCTTACGTAGCTTTGTAAACTAATTTTTAATTCTATAAAAAAATTCCTTATGTTGAGTGTAGAACAGCTGTGTTAGAATGCACTTAAATGTAATGTCTTTTAAAGATTGTAATAGTCATAGACCTGTTATAAAAGTGGACGGGACGTGTATCTCCATTATGTTAGCGCTCACAGAACAAATTGACAAATTTTCGCCAAACAGAGCGATTTTCGCCAAATGTTCATCGAGAAAAAACTCTGCGCCACTCAACTTGTATTATTTCAAAATTAACAGATAGTTTTCCGCATATAACAGCACATTCTAATAATGACAATACATAAAAATCGAATTTAATATGTGAGAATGAAGCAGGAAAATTTAACAAAGTGTTTGTTGAAATTACCAATGCTTATTGGATTGTATACAAATATAAATTAAGACCTACAAATTGTGAGTATTAAAAAAAAAGAAAAAAGAAAAAAGAAAAAGATGTTTTGTTAATAAAAATGTTCTTGATAAAAGCATCCAGAATTCTTTGAAATTGCAAATTTCCCCTTTTCTTTTTATATTTTATATACATCTAGACTATATAATTTTATTGCGGGAATTAAAATATATACTACTCCATGATCATAATTCATTCTGTGACACAGTTATCATTAAATTAAGAAAATTCTAAGTGAAAATAAAGAATCTGAATCTTTAGGCAACTCCTTTTTAAAACGGATAACGAAACAGACATAATTATTATATAAAGAATTAACAAATAAATATAAATAATTCCTAGGCAAAATAAATTACATTTAAAAAGCGTTTCAAAATTACATTTTTTTCTTTGTTTTTCTGATAATGATACCTATTATTTTTTTTTAAGTGAAAAAAGAAATTTGGATCACTAAGATATAGTTTTTGTCTAGCAAAAACACAAATTAGAAAGTAAAAAGAGCATTAATATTATTAATTAGTAAAAGTACCTTTCTATTATATATCTGTCAAAACGCTGTTACTGAAAAGTATAAACTACTCTGCTTGACAACTCTAATTTTGGAACTGCTTAAAAAAGTTAAATATGATTCTTAAGGTCAAATAATAATAAAATAAATAAAAAGTCTATCTCAGCTGCAGATTTTAATGACGCATCGAAGTACATATATATATATACTAGTATATAACCCCGTCAAAAATGACGGAATGTGAACGATAAATCTTGAAAACAATGTTTAGATCATGAAGATTACCACGTGATCATTTAAATGTATTTTCAGTTTTTGTTTATAAATCAAATGTGTTTCGATATTTTATAATTTTTGTTCTGAAATTAAAAAAATTCTACCCGATCAATAAATATGAATGACAATAAAAAAACTGCTGGTTGACAAAAAATATAGGCCCGAAAACACAACAGCAACAACACATTCCAGTGTTCCGTTAAGTGCTCTATATAAAGTCCTCATAATAAGAATAATCTATTGTTTCACTCACGCGACTTTCTCTTACCCTGAAATTTAATGCTATAAGTACAGGTTGGAGATTAAGAGGTAAGATAAAGAGTACTGTTATGTAAACCTATGTTAAACAATTCAAATTAGGCTTCGGAGGAGTTTTATATGATAATTAGTTCTGCGTCCCCCCTCAACCCCCCGTTTCATTAATACACCTATATTTATATAGAATTTAATTCGGTTATTAAAAAATAATTCAGTTTAATAAAAATAATTTATTAAAATTATTATTTAAAAAAGTTATCTTGTATGATAATACAGACGATTTCCATATTAGAGAAATAGTATAACACTAAATATCCAAAAAAAAGTTCATTCGTTTTAAAGGTATTGTCGAGCTCTTTTGAAAGATACCCATCATGAAAATTTACTCCACTCGAGGGAGGACATCTACCCCAGGGGGGGGGGAGGCGAGGCTCCTACATACACAAAAAAAATTTTCCCAGTTGACTATCTCTATTACAAAAAATATGTATTCGTTTCATTTGGTTTAGTGCAGTCTATAGATGTTAAACTCTACTTACCTGCAATTTCCCCCATAAACGTAACGTATTTGAATGTCCCTGTACACGAACCATTTGCTTCATCTTAACGAAAAGCTTACTGTAGCATCCCTATATGATACACATTTAGAATACCGAGTTTGAAGTTTCTGCTACTATTTGTTCTTGAGATATGCTGATAACAGACACAGAGACAGACAGACAGACACAGAGACCATTCGCTAAAAACGTGATTTTCGTATTCAGGGGACCTCAGAACATGTAAGTATAACAAAAACTCACGTTCGAAAATTTGACCCTTAAACAATACTTTCTCGACCCTATGGGTAAGAGGAAGTAAATAACGATTCACTTCATTTTACCAAAATACTTTTTTTTAGGACTATCGGAGATCCTGTTTCCAAATACGTAAGCGAAGTGTGACGTCACTGACCGTCCGTGGATGCAAGAAAAAGATTCCCTATATTAATCGTCCATTGTATTTTTTGTAAAAAATAATTAAAAATCGAGGAAAATTATTTCCCGATTTTAATACCCGTATTTGGGTATAGATATACTATCGTATCCCTGTGTTAAATTGAGTTATTTTGCTGTCAAATTGACAAAATTTTAAATTTCAAAACTGTGTCATCTTTGGCGTTTTTTTGTATTTGGCGATTAAAAACATACTACGAAAATATACATGCCAGATGTTTATTTTCTTAATATGTATTGTACGAAATATTGTTTTATATAATTCATCGCTCTCTTAATATAAGTTGTTAAAATAACCATGATTTTTGAAAGGAATAAAATATGTTCGCCAAATAATTTGGCGATATATTTTTTCCGCCAAGGATGACAGATATATTAAATCTATTCCGCTGCAACATATGAGTATCTTATATCAGACACTTTATTTAGACATTTGAAAACAAATTTGACTTCAAATTATGATAGAATATTTATCATTTTCCTTTTAATTAGTATATTAGTTGGATATTTATTGTGTAAATATCATCCATTGAAATGAAATGCTTATGTTTTCAATCGAATATGGAAGTTTGCTATTTTATTTTTCTAAAGTTTTGAAATTTAAAATTTAAATTTTATCAATTTTACAGCAAAAACAACTTAATCTAACGCATGCACACGATAACTAATACATATCTATACCGAAACATGGGAATTAAAATCGGGAAATAATTTTCCTCAATTTTTAATAATTTTTTACAAAAAATCCAATGGGCGATTAACATAGGAAATCTTCTTCTTGCATCCACTGACGCCCAGTGACGTCATCACTTTGCTTGCGTATTTTCAAACTAACTATCTAATAATTACAGACACTCTATGCTAACCCAAATTTACCTCTATTCTATACTCCCAACCAGCTATCTCACCCACAACATCGCCAAAATATCCAGGATCCAGCTAGGGACTTTCTCATTCTCAACCGAACATTTTATCTTGACTCGACATTATCACCTTAGACTACCTTACTTTCAATACTCATTTCAACTGGTGACCTTTACTTGCCCAACCAAACATTCTATCCCAACTATAACTTTACACTAATTTCAAAACTAAAATCAACTGGCGACATTTACGTACTGAACTCGACGCCAATCATACCTTACAATGTAAACAAATAATGAAGCTTGATAAAAATATTTAAAGACTTTAATATGTTTTTACAAATATTTTAAGATTTTTAAGGCTTTAATGGACCATATTCTCACTTTGGGTTCGAGGCTACAAGAATATCAGCTGGTTAGGCAAACAATCCTCAACTCTACCATAGAAAAGCATTGTGGCTTGAAAATTTTTATCTTGCAATATTATTTATAAGAGTTACAGATTATATGAAATTGAAGTAAGAGTGATATAGTGATACCTTTTTTTTTGTTTTTAATCCAGTTTTAGTAATATACTTTAATATTAATCAACATATGTAATATTAAAAGTTGCCATGTGAACTGTGGCGATGTTAACAAATTTAAATGGATGTTCCATTTAATAAATTACTTTATTAAAGTGATTAAAATTCTAATTATTTAAGCTTTGATGTTTATATATATATGCGTGTCTGTATAAAATGTTCTTATTAATCCTTTATCCATTATATATATATATATATGTGTGTGTGTGTGTACATAAAATGTTCTGCAATTTTACGATATGGAATAGTCTTAACTTTATCATTCGATTCAGTTGTTTACATTTCTCTTTTGTTCTTGTTTGAACAGATATATGATTATTAAGTTTCACTGGGGAAATATTTAGGAAAATGTTATGCGCAACAATAAAATAGCATCTTGAATCTAGTTTGTTTACAAAATATCGGCTTTTTGTTCGGCGATTTTACCTACTGTGACGTCACAGGAATATTGTCCATATGTTTTAGAAATATTTTAAGCGTTTTTTTTAATGAAACAGTCAAAGAGTCGTTCATTCGCAATTAAAGAGTTGTCCATTTGGAATTTGTATTTTCTGAATGGCAACAGTTTATGTTTGTTTTTATTTGGCATTGCGTTGTTTATAATCATGAAGTTACATAATTCTATTTATAGGTTCATGTTTATAATAGGCAGTGATCCGTTATATTTAATTAAACATTTAAACATTACAATTGAATAGTTTTTCAAGGTTTTAGAGGGAAAAAATAACAATATGTGCGATACAAAACATGTATGAAAATGATATGTATGTTTTCGTAAGTTAAATTGAACAAACGGAAAAAAAAAAAAAAATGGCTGCCAAAAGTCTCTGTTTTGAAGCGGTGTAAACCGGAATCGTGAATGACAGATGAGGATCATTATATATATTAATATTTAAATAAAATAACAATAAAGTGAAAAAACAAAAACTAAACTAAACTAAATTTAAATTCAATCATATATAAAGATTTTATTTAATAATAACAAAGTATTAAGATTTTTCTTTTTACTTTCTTCTATATCCAATAGAAGATAGTATTGGATTTGTAAAAATTTTCGACTTCCAGTTTTTGACGGATTTACACGTTTTCAGAGTTCTGGAACACGATTTGACCATGTTTAAAAAATGTCTGTCTGTCTGTATGTGTTTGAGACGAAAATTTTGTAGCAACTGTATCTCCGGAAGTACTGCTCAGAATTGTATATAAATTAATATGTAGATGCACCTTGACATATATTAGAGATTATCAACTTTTAGTGTCCACCGCTCGACAGGTGCGCTGCTATACAGTGATTTCCGAAATTTAAAGGAAGGCTATATCTCAGGTTCTATTGCGTATAATCAAACAAAACTTGATATGTGAGAAGGCCATTATGAGACATTATGCTTATTCAATTTGAATTTTATCAGCCAAGAGTTGTCGCTGCTGTACAGCGATTTCTGCAATTTATGGGAGGGCTATATCTCAAGAACTACTGCACAGAATTGCATAGAAATTCATATGTAGATGCACCTCGACATAAATGAATGCCTTTCAACTTTTGATATCAACTGTTCAACGGGTGGCACTGCTACACAGCGATTTCTGCAATTTAAGGGATGGCTATATTTCAGGTTCTATTATGTATCATCAAACAAAACTTGATATGTGTAATCAGGTCATTATGAGACATTATAATGATTTAACTTGGATGCCTATCAACCATTAGGTGGCGCTGCTATACTGCAAATTTTATCGATAACTGGAAAGCTATATCTCACATTCTATGGTATATAACTGTACGAAACTTGATATGCGAGATAACCATTATAAAAACACATTTTTAAGATATTATTTATAGACAATAAAACAGTCTTTCTTTTGATATTTAGTGTTAGTTTTCTGTAAGATGAAAATCATTTTCATTCATCATGTTAGATAATTATAATAAATAATAGTTTTTATAAATTTTTTGCACTTAGTGAATTTGTATAGGAATATATGGAGAAAAGTCTTGTGGTGGCCACAACATACTAATTTGTAAATATTTTTATTACTTTAATTTTGGTCTAACTGAAATACAAACCTTTCATCTGGTATCTTTTATCTCTCTGGGATTTTTTTACTTAATTTGTTTATTTATTTTATTATTTATTTATTTATTTTATTATTAGGACTGAGGACTATTAGTCTCAATCTGCGGATTTTTACGATACCAGTTTTACGACACTTGGACATTTATCGAAATCTAAAATTTATCGAAAATATAATTGAATGATTTGAAAGCAGTGTTATAATTAGAAAAGAAAAAATAATAATAGTTCTCCGTCCTAAACTAAATTCTGCTTTTGCCAGAATTTTACCAAAATCATTTTTTTTTTTTTTTTTTTTTTGTAATGAAAAAGAAAAGAAACGAAAATTAATAGTAATCAGCATCAAAACAAACACTATCGAAAAAGTTTTTTTTTTTTTTCAGCATAAAATTAAATATGCTTTTAGGTGAAAAATAAATATTATAAAATATTAACATTTTACACGCCAGTGTTCTATAAATGGAACATGGAATTAAAGATTCATTTAAAAATTATTAAATATCATTAATACTGATTAGAAAATATTATCAGATATAATAGAAAAACGACTTGATTTTTTTAAATCTCTTCTTAAAAACATGCAGTAATAGAATCATACCCTAGTATCAGTTACTGCATTCATTTCTTAAAATTTCTTTGGTATAGCTTTAGCATAGGTGTCCCTTGACAGATTTTACATTATTATTATTATTATTATTATTATTTTGTTGAAACCAATGAAGTACTCTAAAACTGCAGGGGGGTGGGGGGACTGGACTTATAATACAGGGCTTTGTTTTTCATTCATAATGTAATAATAATGAGGATATCATATCAATAATTTCTACCAAATTACATTGCTCTCTGTAAAATACGATGACGCGATAAAAGGTGCTGTAAATCACCACCTTAAATAATAATAATAAACTAGTATGCTGTGGCCACCACAAGGCTTTCTTATATATTTTTCTATGCAAATTCGCGAAGTGCAAATTATATTTTAAAACTATTATTTATTAAAATTATCTAACATGATAAATGCAAATGATTTTCATCTTAGAAAAAACTAACACCAAATACCCAAAGAAAGACAGTTTTATTGTCTGTAAATAACATTGTAAAAAGTGCATTTTTATAACGGTTATCTCATATATCAAGTTTCGTATTGTTATACGCCATAGGAATTGAGATATAACCTTCCCGTTTTCGCGGAAATTTTCAGTATCGATTTCTTGTTCAAAAAACTGACCCTATGACAAATTATTCTTGAAGACAACTGTCTTCCTGATGGTAATGATTTATTTTGTTTTATTAAATATTATTTAAATATTTGAAATTTAATTTGCCGCAAAGTCTGATAACTTTGTCCACTCTTTTTATTTCTTATACAGCTAGGGCCTGTATTCTAATCAAACACTTACCGCTCGCATCTCAATTTTTATTGCAATGTTTTGGAAGGAGAGGAATCTGCCTACTCAAGTCCACTGAGCTAAAATAATAAATAACTGGAGCAAATGAGTGGTTCTTGTGTGCCATTTTAAAAATCTATTTTTTCTCCGTAGTTTCGTTTTCCAAGTGGGTACGGCAGAAAACTTTCGATATGCATATACATGTATTACAATATAAAATGGCGTAGTCTAATGCATTCTTTTCAGTTTTATATCAAAAGTATTTTTGAATTTTCTTGGTGAAATATGAAGAAAGCAATCGCATTTATCTATTTATATAGTTACATAACTTTTAAAAAGTATCTTATTAAAAACAATTTTATCAACTTTGGAGTAGTGCACGAGCAATAAGTAATTATTTCCTGCTTAGTTTTTTTTTTCCTTATTAATCTCCTTATTAATCGATATTATTAGTTTAAACCTGACCAATTTTTATGAAAGATAATAATTTTGGGAAACTATGTAAGTACTTCGTACATATATATATATATTTTTATCGATAATTGATTAAATATCTCATTTTCTGTAACCGAATGGTAGGATTTGCATTTTTCATACTTTCTTTTATATAATATAGAAGAAAGTATTGTATTCGTAAAAGTTTTCGACTTCAGCTTTTCGATGAATTTACACTTTTTGAGATAGCCTAAATATGATTTGGCTATTTTTTTTTTTTTTTAAATGTTTGTCTATCCGTGTGCCTGGATGTGTGTGACACAAATTTTGTGGCAGATCTAGATAAAAAACAATTTAATAGAAATTCATGAGAAGTTATATTTAGTGGCATCTTAACATAAATTGGTGTCTATCAACGTTTTCTGCATGTCGGCCAAAATGTGGCGCTGTTGTCTCGTTTTATGATAATCTTTAAAATGGTAGTATAGGCATAAATTTTGTGTAAATGTAAGCAATGAGGATTATTTTTAACAAAACATTGGAAAACTTTGTTTATAATAGAAATTGTCAACCAGAATAAAAATTTGTAGAAAAAATATTGGAGGAGAATCTTTCCCAACTCGGGAGTGCAATTTTTTAGATATTTTTCAAACGAACTCCACAATTAAAGTATTCTACAACATATAAACAATATCATATCACATATTAAGGATAAAGAGCGGATGCTCTGCCAAACCCAATGGGCTCTTCCCACCTGACGTCAGAGGTCAAATTATAGAGGAAAAACAAATAGCAGAAAAAGGTTTGTTTATCTATAGCGATTGCTGAAATAACATACAGTGGAACCTGTAAAAGTGACCACCTTGGTAAAGTGACCACCTGACTAAAGTGACCATTTTCCTGACTAAAGTGACCATTTTCCAATTTTAAAGAGACTTTATAAAGTGACCACCTGGGTATAGTGACCATTTTAGCCGGTCCCTAGGGGGGTCACTTTAGACAGGTTCCACTGTATTTCTATTCTTATTTTTGATCAATCGTATTTAATCTGTGTTATTTTTTATACGTCATCAATTTTAATCCATTTTATATCATTATTCATCATCTTTTGTTTGCCGTATACATTTACAATCATCATTTAGTTTATGTTTGTTATTGATGTTCATGAAGAACATGTTTAATAGTCTGATTTTTGGTACTTAAATCAGTGACAGTGCAATATCGTACTGCGTAAATCCCTTTAGACCAGTAACTAAGTTAATGAACTTGTTGTAACACCTTTATGCAATTAAATTAAGTAAAAACATATTAAAATTTCAAATTATAATCCATAAACATTCCACAAGAAGCTATTATTTATTGCTAGATCAGTTAATGTTACAGGTACACTACAATATACAAAAATCGATTCTTATAGGTAAAAATAAATAAATACATAAAATGTTTTTTTTAGATTATTAAATTTACAAATACAATTATTCTACTTTTTACAAATGCACAATATTACTTTTATTTTATTTTATATTAAACATTAAAATTTTGTTCTTAAGAACAATATTTAATTGAATTCGATTCTCAGAATTCTATTATTCGTTTTCCTCTATCCGCGTTTGTAATGATCGATAGATGGCACATTTTCAGCTTTTGTTGTTAGTAAACATAATGGCCACGTGTATTAATTTGTGTTCTATTTGTATTACTACTTAATATTTGTGATATAATTTCTCCGCCATTACATCATGGAAAACTGATTGCTTTTGGAAAAAATATTTCAGTTTATTCAACGTTCGATCGGAAGTAGATTTTTAACTGAAGCTGAACAAATATTAGTTTCAAATCATCTGATTAATTTTTTACTTCCATTAGCCGAAGCTACAGAAATTTTAAATTTGTCATTTGGAAATAAATGGAAGCTTAATTCTGGATTTTTTTATTTTTGGAGTTACACCGAGGCACACAACAGTAAGTCTTATCTTTTTTACCGGATTTATTCATTTTTATTCAATAAATATATGTGAAACTAAATATCGGCAAGCAATGGCGTCTAGATGAATTCGAAAGCTATGCATGTTAATTGTAATTTCACCTTAGCCCACCAGAGGGCGAGCATTTCATTACAATCGCGGATCACGTGATTGAGCAGACGACGGTGGGAAGAGCCCATTTTACCTTCGCTCCAACAGAAGAATTCTTGTAAAACCCGCTTGCAAGACTCTTAGTAAATATATTGGAAGCATTTACTTGAGTTTTTATTCTAATCAGTGAATTTCAATAGAGAAATTCATTTCCTTCAACATATTTGCAATAAATAAGGAGATATGAGCCGTAAATTTTTTGGTTAGAATATAGGCCAACTACTATTGTCAACATTTTTTTTTCAATTTTACAATGATTGATTAAAATTATCATCATTGTGTACATTCATACATTTTTTTTTCCTTTACGGCAATATTAAAGATTATGATAAAACGGGAAAACCACTCCACCTGTTGGAAGATATGTAGAAAAAGTTGATAGACAACAATTTATGTCAATGTGCAACTAAATATAATTTCATGAAATTCTGTTTAATAGTTCTTGAACTAGAGCTCTCAAAAAATATATGCCACCCACATCTAGACACATGCATAGTCATACATTTTCTATAAATGGTTAAAATATATTCAGGTGGTATCAAAACGTGTAAATCCATCAAAAACCAGAAGTCGAAAATATTTATGTACAATAAACAATTACAAAATTAACTAAACAAATAACCTAAATAAACAAAAGCAATTATTTATTTTCACATTTCGTCAATAAAATTTATAAATATTTTTTATATAAAGATGATACGAATAAATTCAACTACACCTCTTTATATTGCAATACATGTTTACCGAATGTTTTCTGCCGTATCCACCTGGAATACGAAACTAGGAAGAAATAACACTCTTCGAATTTGCACGGAAGAACCACTAGTTTGCTCCTGTTATTATTTTAGCTCAGTGGACTTGACTAGGCGAATTCCTCTCCTTCTAAAACTTTGCGAAAGAAATTGAGATACAAGCCATAAATGTTTGACTGGAATACAGGCCTAGAAATTTTCTCGCCAAAAACTTAACACAAACATGTTTATCATACATCAGGCACCGGGTAGATTCGAACTCACGACTTTCTGTTTACCAGACAGGCGCGTTAACCATCTCAGCCACGGCGCCAACAGTTTTTTTCTTTTTTTTTTTTTCATTCTATGAATGTTAAATTTATTTTTAGTTTAACCCGTTAGTAGTCGCTATACACAGCGCCACCTATTACAGATTGTGAACTTTTTTTTTAACTGTCACCAATAATTTTAAGAAGTGATGTGATCGACGTTTCTTCGATTTTATTCACGTTTTATGTATATTAAATGCCACTTCTAAAAATTTTTCGTGGCTATTGAATAAAAAAATGTGGCAACACTGAAGGATGGGCGCAAATCGATCAACCAGCGACTACTAACGGGTTAAAATAAATAGCAGAATTAATATTTAAAATTTTTTTTTATAATTTTATAATTGATAAATTTTGTTTATGCCATTTTTTAAAAGAAGGTTCAGAAATATATTTACACCGATGGCACCGGCGTGATTCGAACACGCGATCTCCTGTTTAAAAGACAGGCGCTTTAACCAACTAAGCCACGTCACCAACAAGTAGTAGACTCTTTATATTTTTCAAAACAAAATTCTCGAAGAATTTCCAAAAATTGAAATGATTGCGTAATACATTCCTTTACAAATTTCAATAAAATTTTTACACATTTCTATTAAAACATTTGCGAGTAATTCAAAATTGTCAAGCAATATCATTCAACGACTAGGCACCGGCGTGATTCGAATACGCGATCTCCCGTTTACTAGACAAGCGCTTTAACCAACTAAGTCACGGCGCCAACAAGTAGAGCGCTCTTTATATTATTCAAAAACTGAAATGATTGCGTAAGACATTCCTTTACATATTTCATTAAAAAGTTTACACATTTCTTTTAAAACATTGCGAGTAATTCAAAGTCGTCAATCAATATCCTTCAATGAGCAGACACCGGCGTGATTCGAACACGCGATCTCCTGTTTACGAGACAGGCGCTTTAACCATCTAATCCACGGTGCCCGACAGTTAATTTATTTTAATTTTTTTCACTCTATGAATGTTTAATTTATTTTTAGTTTAAAATAAATAGCAGAATTAATATTTTAATTTTTTTTTAGAATTTTATAATTTACTAGCAGACCCGGCCACGCGTTGCTGTGACTAAGTTATACGTTGAATTATACGGCTGTAAACTATTTAGTACAGTTAAATTATTATTTACGAACAAAGACGAAAACGTTGTAGCCGATGTAAAAACCCACAGGGTTGAGATTTGAAACTTAGGTCAAAATTTGGAAGCGATTGATAAAAATTTTCGTAGTGTTGATATTAAGCACAAATTAATTTTATTGTAGGGTCCTATAAATTTTAATGGAGAAGTGATATATGTTATTTCTAATGCTACTTTGGATAAAATTGCTAAAATGACTAATATATAAATTAAATTCTATTAAAATTCTATTAAAATAAAAGTATAAAAGAAACAGACGATTTTAAAATCAATTTTTATGGAGGAGTGAAATATAATATATGCTATAATGGATAATTTTACTATTAAATGACCTCATCATTTTAAATATTTTAAAGAGGGCAACAGCTGTAGTTATAAAAGGGAAAACAATAAGGCTAAACCAGAAAAATAAGTAAATTTGATAAATATTTTAAAACTTTAAAATTGGAAATCTTATGAAATATTGGACATTTAAAGTAAATACATGTATCATTTTAAATACAAAAAGATTTTGGAAAAGTTTAGTGTATTTTAACGAAGTGATGAGAAGTTTTTGAGTATGTTAAAATTTTAATAGTAAATTCAAGTCAATAAAGACGGGAAACATTGAGGATTAAGATAAGAATAATTATAAGATTTAAAAAAAAAAAAAAAAAAAAAACTTTTTATATACCATGCTTTTAAATTTTAATATACTAATAATATACAAATTAAAAGGAAAATGATAAATATTCTATCATAGTTTGAAGTCAAATTTGTTTTCAAATGTCTAAATAAAATATCTGATGTAAGATACTAATATTTTGCAGCGGAATAGATTTCATTTCTGTCATCCTTGGCGAAAAAAAAAGAATATCGCCAAATTATCTGGCGAAAATATTTAATTCCTTTCAAAAATCATGGTTATTTTAACAACTTATATTAAAAGAGTAATGAATAATATGAAACAATATTTCGTACAATACATATTACATGTCATACATACGTACAATGAATAATACATATTACATTTCGTACAATGCATACATCTGGCATGTATATTTTCGTGTTACGCTTTTGATCGCCAAATAATAATAATAATAATAAAAAAAGCCAAGGGCGACAGAGTTTAAAAATTTAAAATTAAAATTTTGTCAATTTGACAGCAAAATAATTCAATCTAACACCCGCGATAACTAATACATATCTATACCCAAATATAAGGATTAAAATCGGGAAATAAATTTTCTCGATTTTTAATAATTTCTTACAAAAAATCCAGTGGGCAATTAACATAGGAAATCTTTTTCTTGGCTTCACAGACGGTCAGTGAGTCACACTTCGCTTGCGTATAGAACTCATAGATATAGTATAGCATATATAGAATAGAGTGATCATTGGGGAGAAAAAAGTTATTCCTTTTCATTTGGGAAAAGACGACGTTTTTACCAAAATATGGCCGTCTTTCCCCGAGTGAATACACACGGGAATACATACTAATATTTTAGCAAATAAAATTTATGAATAATTTATTTGCTAAAGGGGAATGGAAGACTCCAGATACAGTTTCAAATTCATATTTCTTTCTTTCTTTTCTTTTTTTTTTTTTTTTTTTTTTTTTTTTTTTCAATACCACTTAATGGCTGTTTCCAAAGCTTTTATTTTTTATCTTTTTTCGGCATCAAAAATCTTTCTACGATAACATGGGGATGAGAGATCTATATATATTACTATATCTATGATAGAACTACATTAGCACTTTATCAATGTGTATAAAATCTTTAAATTGATTATGACGTCAATTTTCGTGAGATGCATAATTTAACTTTTTATAATTTTTTAACGTTCACGTTTGATTAAATGTATTTATTTTTATGTCGAAAGAAAATGAACTCGTATTTTTTTTTTTTTTTGGCAACAATTAAATTAATGGAACTCACAGATATTTTGGAGCAACTTTAATAAAGGTCTATAATTAACAAATAATTGCAATAAAACAATATTGTGACAATAAATTGAGATAAAAACTATCCTATCTCTCAAGTTGGATCAAACTGCACACAGTGTGCAAAATTTCATCAAAATCAGTTCCTTAGTTTAGAAGTTTACCCCGGACAAACATCGTGACACGTAATTTATATATATATACAGATTAAATTATAAAGTTTTGATCAATGAAGCACAAATAAGTAAAAAACAGGATTAATTTCACTGTATTATCTTCATTATAATATGAATTCAATTTACACTTCAGTCTAAGTAACACGTGGCCGGCTATGCTAACACCAAAAATTTAAAAAGTGGAAATAATTGAATTATACGAAATTTATTAATAGGTTAAAAAGTTGAAGATTCTTTGTGTAGATGGCAGCACCAAATATATTTCAGCTTTCATTTCAACCCAGTCGAAAGGTATCGACATCTGTTAGAATCATTTGGAGTTAACAGATAATTCTGACTGTCAAATAATAACAGACAAATAATTAGCAATAAATTAAAATTGCGACTATAATTTGAGATTTAAACTATCCTATCTCTCAAGTTGGATCGAACTGCACATGGTGTGCGAATTTTATTATAATCGGTTAAGTGGTTTAGGAGTCCATTGAGGACAAACATTGTGACACGAGATTTATATATATTAAGATGTAAAGGAATGTCTTACGCAATCATTTCAGTTTTGGGAAATTCTTTGAGAATTATGTTTTGAAAAAAACTAGTATCGCCCAGAGGTCGAAACTCGACCATTTTTTTTTTTTTTTTTTTTTTTTTTTTTTTTTTTTTTTTGCAAAGCGAGGCAAAGCAAAGTTATTGCCTTGTCCTAAACGGAATGCAATTGCAACACAGCTGCGACAATTCTTTGCCGATATTCACTCTAACTGAATCAGCAGAGTTCTACTTAATATAACTATTTCTCTCTGTAGATGTTAGCCTTTCCTGAAATGTGAGAAAATCGCAACGTGAAAACGCCCCTTGTTGTGCGATACAGCCCAGAAGCTAATAGGTACCGTGTCAAACCAAGGCCCAACCAAGTATCAATTTCTGTTAAATTAATTTGATTGGTTAAAGTACAGTGTTTGAAAAAAAAAAAGATATTTTTCAAAAATGGTTGAAAAAATTCGGGAAATTTCAAAACGTGTAACTTTATCGAAAACCGAAAATCTAAAACTTTTCTGAATCTTATATTTTCTACTTATATATGCAGAGGAAAGAATAATAAATCCACTTTTTAAAAAATAAAAATAAGTAGTCAATTTCACTTAATTAAAATGCAAGGAAATCTCAAAACGTGTAAATTCATCGAAAACCGGAAATCAAAAGATTTTATGTATCTTCTACTTGTTTCTTCTACCCACAAAAGTTAACAATAAAGACACTTTTTAAAAAAATAAGCAGCCAATTTCAGTTAATTGAAACGTAAAGAAAGCTCAAAACATGTAAATTCAGCAAAAAACGCAAATCGGATTTTTTTCTGTATTCTCTACTTATACATGCAGCAGTTAGTAACAAATCCATTTTCCTTTTATATAGTATATTAGTTGAATATTTATTGTTTAAATATCACCCTTTGAAATGAAATGTTTATGTTTACATTCGAAACTGGAAGTTTGCCATTTTTTTTTTCTGGTGTTTTGTGATTTTAAATTAAAATTTTATCAATTTTACAGAAAAAATAACTCAATCAAACATATGTAGACAGTAACTTATATATAACGATACCCAAATATCGGAATTAAAATCGGCAGATAATTTCCGTTATTTTTTAATAATTTTTTACAAAAAATCCCTTTTTCATGGCTCCATGGACAGACAGTGACGTCATCACTTCGCTTGCGTATAGTGATGCTACATTATACAAATTACTGTGCCTATGGTTTTATTTGAGCTTTATGAAATTGCCAGATTTAACAACTTTTAGGTATTTTTTAATGTAAAGGAATACGTGTATAAAAGGGAAAAGTGGGAGAAAAAGCATAAAAAATAAATGTATTTTTAAATACCTTCTTGACATCGTAAGAAAATAATATTTGTATTCGCACCTTCCGGCTAACCATACCTTTCGAATGATACCATTTTCAACCCTCTACTCCCATAATTAATATGTTAAAAAGGGACTACAAATTTTATGCTTGCCTATTAATATATAGATAAAGAGCCCTGTTGTTGTTGGCGCCGTGGCTTAGTTAGTTAAAGCGCTTAACTAGTGAACAGGCGATCGCGTGTTCGAATCACCTCGGTGCCTGGTCGTTGAAAGTTATTCCTTGACGATTTTGAATTACGCGCAAGTGTTTTGAAAGAAACGTGTAAAAATTTTATTGAAATATGTAAAGGAATGTCTTACGCAATCATTTCAAATTTTGAAAATTCTTCGAGAATTTTGTTTTGAAAAATATAAAGAGCCCTCTTCTTGTCGGCGCCGTGGCTAAGTTGGTTAAAGCGCCTGTCTGGTAAACAGGAGATCGCGTGTTCGAATAACGGCGATGCCTGGTCGTTGAATGATATTGCCTGACGGTTTTGAATTACTCTCAAATGTTTTAAAAGAAATGTGTAAAAATTTTATTGAAATATGTAAAGGAATGTCTTACGCAATCATTTCAATTTTTGAAAATTCTTCGAGAATTTTGTTTTGAAAAATATAAAGAGCCCTCCTGTTGTCGGCGCAGTGGCTTAGTTGGATAAAGCGCCTGTCTTGTAAACGGAAGATCGCGTGTTCGAATCCCGCCGGTGCCTGCTCGGTGAATGAGATTGCTTAACGGTTTTGAATTACTCGCAAATGTTTTAAAAGAAATGGGTAAACATTTTAATGAAATATGTAAAGGAATGTCTTACACAATCATTTCAATTTTTGAAAATTCTTCGAGAATTTTGTTTTGAGAAATATCAGGAACCATCTTCTTGTTGGCGCCGTGATTTAGTTGGTTAAAGCGCCTGTATTGTAAACAGGAGATCACGTGTTCGAATCACGGCGGTGCCATCGGTGTAAATATTTTTCTGAACCTTCTTTTAAAAGTTGTAATGGCATAAAAAGAGTTTATCAGTTATAAAACTCAAATAAAAAAAATTAAAATATTAATTCTGCTATTTATTTTGAACTAAAAATAAATTTAACATTCTTAGAAGGAAATTTTAATAAAAGCTGTCGGGCGCCATGGCTTAGATGGTTAAAGCGCCTGTCTCGTAAACAGGAGATCGCGTGTTCGAATCACGCCGGTGCCTACACATTGAATGATATTGATTGAAGATTTTGAATTACTCGGAAATGTTTTAAAAGAAATGTGAAAAAATTTTATTGAAATATGTAAAGGATTGTATAACGCAATCATTTCAATTTTTGGAAATTCTTCGAGAATTTTGTGTTGGGAAATATAAAGCGCCTTTTTTTTGTGGGCGCAATCAAAATCGTCAAGCAATATCATTCAACGAGCAGGCACCGGCGTGATTCGAACACGCGATTTTCTGTTTACTAGACAGGTGCTTTAACCAACAAAGCCACGGCGCCAACAAGAAGAAAGCTCTTTATATTTTTCAAAACATAATTCTCGAAGAATTTCCAAAAATTGAAATGATGGTAAGACATTCCTTTACATATTTCAATAAAATTTTTACACGTTTCTTCGAAAACAGTTTCGAGTAATTTAAAATCGTCAAGCAATATCATTCAACGAGCAGGCACCGGCGTGATTCGAACACGCGAACTCCTGTTTACAAGACAGACGCTTTAACCAACTAAACCACGGCGCCAACATGAAGAGGGCTCTTTATATTTTTCAAAACAAAATTCTCAAAGAATTTTCAAAAATTGAAATGATTGCGTAAGACATTCATTTACATATTTCAATAAAATGTTTACACATTTCTTTTAAAACATTTGCGAGTAATTCAAAATCGTCAAGCAATATCATTCAATGAGCAGGCACCGGCGTGATTCGAACACGCGATCTCCTGTTAACGTCGTGTGGTGTGGTGTTTGGAATTAAGGCCGATTGACTGCTGTAGGTCCTGGGCCTGAGGGGGAGTGCCTTCCGTGGAGGTCTTTCTAAGGGGACCTAGCCCGTATTTACGCAAGTTTCGGAGAAAACCACGGAAAACTCCGAACGGCTAAGCCGACGAGCGCGACCGGGGATCGAACCCGGCACTTCAGGTCTACTAGCTTTGAGCGCAGAACCGCTCGGCCGCTGGTGGGCGATCTCCTGTTAAGAGACAGTCGCTGTAACCATCAAAGCCACGGCGCCCGACAGTTCATTAAAATTTCATTCTATGAATGTTAAATTTATTTTTAATTTAAAATAAATAGCAGAATTAATATTTTAAATTTTTTTTATTTTAATTTTATAATTGATAAACTCTTTTTATGCCATTTTAATTTTTAAAAGAAGGTTCAGAAAAATATTTACACCGATGGCACCGGTGTGATTCGAACACGCGATCTCCTGTTTACAAGAGAGGCGCTTTAACCAACTAAGCCACGGCGCCGACGAGAAGAGGGCTCTTTATATTTTTCAAAACAAAATTCTCGAATACTTTTCAAAAATTGAACTGATTGCTTAAGACATTCCTTTACATATTTCACATATATGTTTACACATTTCTTTTAAAACATTTCCGAGTAATTCAAAATCGTCAAGCAATATCATTCAACGACCCGGCACCGGCGTGATTCGAGCACGTGATCTCCTGTTTACGTGACAGTCGCTTTAACCAACTAAGCCATGGCGCCCACAAGAAGAAAGCTCTTTATATTTTTCAAAACGTAATTCTCGAAGCATTTCCAAAAATTGAAATGATCTTAAGACATTTCTTTACATATTTCAATAAAATTTTTACACGTTTTTTTGAAAACAGTTTCGAGTAATTCAAAATCGTCAAGGAATATCATTCAACGACCAGGCACCGGCGTGATTCAAACACGCGATCTCCTGTTTACGAGACAGGCGCTTTAACCATCTAAGCCACGGTGCCCGACAGTTAATTTATTTTTATTTTTTTCACTCTATGAATGTTTAATTTATTTTTAGTTTAAAATAAATAGCAGAATTAATATTTTAAAATTTTTTTAGAATTTTATAATTTATAAACTCTTTTTATTCCATTTCAATTTTTAAAAGAAGGTTCAGAAAGATATTTGCATCGATGGCACCGGCGTGATTCGAACACGCGATCTCCTGTTTACGAGACAGTCGCTTTCACCATCTAAGCCAAGGCGCCCGACAGTTCTTTAAAATTTCATTCTACGAATGTTAAATTTATTTTTAGTTTAAAATAAATAGCAGAATTAATATTTTAATTTTTTTTTTAAATTTTATAATTGATAAACTCTTTTTATGCCATTTCAATTTTTAAAAGAAGGTTCAGAAAAATATTTACACCGATGGCACCGGCGTGATTCGAACACGCGATCTCTTGGTTACAAGACAGGCACTTTAACCAACTAAGCCACGTCGCCGACAAAAAGAGGGCTCTTTATATTTTTTCAAAACAAAATTCTCGAAGAATTTTTCAAAAATTTAAATGATTGCTTGAGACATTCCTTTACATATTTCAATAAAATTTTTATATGTTTCTTTCAAACCACTTGCGAGTAATTCAAAATCGTCAAGGAATATCATTCAACGACCAGGCACCGGCGTGATTCAAACACGCGATCTCCTGTTTACTACACAGGCGCTTTAACCAACTAAGCCACGGCGCCAACAAGCAGAGAGCTCTTTATATTTTTCAAAAGAAAATTCTCGAAGATTTTCCTAAATTAAAATGATTGCGTAATACATTCCTTTACATATTTCAATAAAATTTTTACACACTCCTTTTAAAACATTTGCGAGTAATTCAAAATCGTCAATCAATATCATTCAATGAGCAGACACCGGCGTGATTCGAACACGCGATCTGCTGTTTACGAGACAGTCGCTTTAACCATCTAAGCCAAGGCGCCCGACAGTTCTTTAAAATTTCATTCTACGAATGTGGTTTCCTCCGAAACTCGCGAAAATACGGGCTAGGACCCCTTAGAAAGACCCCCACGGAGGGCATTCCCCCTATAGGATTAGGACACATAAGGAGTCAATCGACCTTAATCCTCCAACCAACCAACCATCATTCTACGAATATTAAATTTATTTTTAGTTTAAAATAAGTAGCATAATTAATATTTTAATTTTTTTTTTATAATTGATAAACTCTTTTTATGCCATTTCAATTTTTAAAAGAAGGTTCAGAAAAATATTTACAACGATGGCACCGGCGTGATTCGAACACGCGATATCCTGTTTACAAGACAGGCACTTTAACCAACTAAGCCACGGCGCCTACAAAAAGAGGGCTCTTTATATTTTTCAAAACAAAATTCTCGAAGAATTTTCAAAAATTGAAATGATTGCTTAAGACATTCCTTTACATATTTCAATAAAATTTTTATATGATTCTTTCAAAACACTTGCGAGTAATTCAAAATCGTCAAGCAATATCATTCAACGAGCAACCACACGCGTGATTAGAACACGCGATCTCTGTTTACAGGACAGGCGCATTAACCAATTAAGCCACGGCGCCGACGAGAAGAACTCTCTTTATATTTTTCAAAACAAAATTCTCGAATAATTTTAAAAAATTGAAATGATTGCTTAAGACATTCCTTTACATATTTCAATAAAATTTTTTATATGTTTCTTTTAAAACATTTGCGAGTAATTCAAAATCGTAAAGCAATATCATTCAATGAGCAGGCACCGGCGTGATTCGAACACGCGATCTGCTGTTTACAAGACAGCCGCTTTAACCAACTAAACCAATGCGCCAACATGAAGAGGGCTTTTTATATTTTTTAAAACAAAATTCTCAAAGAATTTTCAAAAATTGAAATGATTGCGTAAGACATTCATTTACATATTTCAATAAAATGTTTACACATTTCTTTTAAAACATTTGCGAGTAATTCAAAATCGTCAAGCAATATCATTCAATGAGCAGGCACCGGCGTGATTCGAACACGCGATCTCCTGTTTACGAGACAGTCGCTTTAACCATCTAAGCCACGACGCCCGACAGTTCATTAAAATTTCATTCTATGAATGTTAAATTTATTTTTTATTTAAAATAAATAGCAGAATTAATATTTTAAATTTTTTTTAATTTTATAATTGATAAACTCTTTTTATGCCAATTTAATTTTTAAAAGAAGGTTCAGAAAAATATTTACACCGATGGCATTCGAACACGCGATCTCCTATTTACAAGAGAGGCGCTTTAACCAACTAAGCCACGGCGCCGACGAGAAGAGGGCACTTTTTATTTTTCAAAACAAAATTCTCGAATAATTTTCAAAAATTGAACTTATTGGTTAAGACATTCCTTTACATATTTCATATATATGCTTACACATTTCTTTTAAAACATTTGCGAGTAATTCAAAATCGTCAAGCAATATCATTCAACGACCAGGCACCGGCGTGATTCGAGCACATGATCTCCAGTTTACTAGACACGCGCTTTAACCAACTAAGCCACAGCGCCAACACGAGAGGAAAGCTCTTTATATTTTTCAAAACATAATTCTCGAAGAATTTCCAAAAATTGAAATGATGGTAAGACATTCCTTTACATATTTCGCGACCAAGCGGTTCTGCGCTCAAAGCTGGTAGATGGGAGGTGCCGGGTTCGATCCCAGGTCGCGCTCATCGACCTAGCCGTTCGGAGTTTTCCGTGGTTTCCTCCGAAACTTGCGTAAATACGGGCTAGGACCCCTTAGAAAGACCCCCACGGAGGGCATTCCCCCTCTTGGCCTAGGACACATCAGGAGTCAATCGGCCTGAAATCCTACAACCAACCAACCAACCTTTACAAATTTCAATAAAATTTGTACACGTTTCTTTGAAAACAGTTTCGAGTAATTTAAAATCGTCAAGCAATATCATTCAACGAGCAGGCACCGGTGTGATTTGAACACGCGATCTCCTGTTTACAAGACAGACGCTTTAATCAACTAAACCACGGCGCCAACATGAAGAGGGCTCTTTATATTTTTCAAAACAAAATTCTCAAAGAATTTTAAAAAATTGAAATGATTGCGTAAGACATTCCTTTACATATTTCAAAAAAAATTTTATATGTTTCTTTCAAAACACTTGCGAGTAATTCAAAATCGCCAAGCAATATCATTCACCGAGCAGGCACCGGCGTGATTCGAACACGCAATCTCCTGTTTACTAAACAGGCGCTTTAACCAACTAAGCCAAGGCGCCAACATGAAGAGGGCTCTTTATATTTTTCAAAACAAAATTCTCGAAGAATTTTCAAAAATTGAAATGATTGCGTAAGACATTCATTTACATATTTCAATAAAATGTTTACACATTTCTTTTAAAACATTTGCGAGTATTTCAAAATCGTCAATCAATATCATTCAACGAGCAGACACTGGCGTGATTCGAACACGCGATCTTATGTTTACAAGACAGGCACTTTAACCAACTAAGCCACGGCGCCGACTAAAAGAGGGCTCTTTATATTTTTCAAAACAAAATTCTCGAAGAATTTTCAAAAATTTAAATGATTGCTTAAGACATTCCTTTACATATTTCAATAAAATTTTTATATGTTTCTTTCAAAACACTTGCGAGTAATTCAAAATCGTCAAGGAATATCATTCAAAGACCAGGCACCGGCGTGATTGAAATACGCGATCTCCTGTTTACTACACAGGCGCATTAACCAACTAAGCCACGGCGCCCGACAGTTCATTAAAATTTCATTCTATGAATGTTAAATTTACTTTTAATTTAAAATAAATAGCAGAATTAATATTTTAATTCTTTTTAAAATTTTATAATTTATAAACTCTTTTTATGCCATTTTAATTTTTAAAAGAAGGTTCAGAAAAATATTTACACCGATGGCACCGGCGTGATTCGAACACGCGATCTCCTGTTTACAAGACAGGCGCTTTAACCAACTAAGCCACGGCGCCGACGAGAAGAGGGCTCTTTATATTTTACAAATCAAAATTCTCGAATAATTTTCAAAAATTGAAATGATTGCTTCAGACACTCCTTTACATATTTCATATATATGTTTACACATTTCTTTTAAAACATTTGCGAGTAATTCAAAATCGTCAAGCAATATCATTCAACGACCAGGCACCGACGTGATTCGAACACGTGATCTCCTGTTTACAAGACAGGCGCTTTAACCAACTAAGCCACGGCGCCAACAAGCAGAGGGCTCTTTATATTTTTCAAAAGAAAATTCTCGAAGATTTTCCAAAAATTAAAATGATTGCGTAATACATTCCTTTACATATTTCAATAAAATTTGTACACACTCCTTTTAAAACATTTGCGAGTAATTCAAAATCGTCAATCAGTATCATTCAATGAGCAGACACCGGCGTGATTCGAACACGCGATCTCCTGTTTTCGAGACAGTCGCTTTAACCATCTAAGCCAAGGCGCCCGACAGTTCTTTAAAATTTCATTCTACGAATATTTAATTTATTTTTAGTTTAAAATAAATAGCATAATTAATATTTTTTTTTTTTTTTTTTTTTTATAATTGATAAACTCTTTTTATGCCATTTCAATTTTTAAAAGAAGGTTCAGAAAAATGTTTACACCGATGGCACCGGCGTGATTCGAACACGCGATATCCTGTTTACAAGACAGGCACTTTAACCAAGTAAGCCACGGCGCCTACAAAAAGAGGGCTCTTTATATTTTTCAAAACAAAATTCTCGAAGAATTTTCAAAAATTGAAATGATTGCTTAAGACATTCCTTTACATATTTCATTAAAATGTTTACCCATTTCTTTTAAAACATTTGCGAGTAATTCAAAACCGTCAAGCAATATCATTCAACGACCAGGCAACGACCTGATTCGAACACGCGATCGCCTGTTTACAAGACTTGCGCTTTAACCAACTAAGCCACGGCGCCAACAACAACATGGCTCTTTATTTTTTTCAAAACAAAATTCTCGAAGAATTTTCAAAAATTTAAATGATTGCTTAAGACATTCCTTTACATATTTCAATAAAATTTTTATATGTTTCTTTCAAAACACTTGCGAGTAATTAAAAATCGTCAAGGAATATCATTCAACGACCAGGCACCGGCGTGATTCAAACACGCGATCTCCTGTTTACTAGACTGGCGCTTTAACCAACTAAGCCACGGCGCCAACAACAACAGGGCTCTTTATATTTTTCAAAACAAAATTCTCGAAGGTATTTCAAAAATTGAAAACATTGCGTAAGACATTCTTGTAAATATTTCAATAAAATTTTTTCAAGTTTCTTTTAAAACATTTGCGAGTAATTCAAAATCGTCAAGCAATATCATTCATCGACCAGGCACCGGCGTGATTCGAACACATGATCTCCAGTTTACCAGACAGGCGCTTTAACCAACTAAGCCACGGCGCCAACAAGAGGAAAGCTCTTTATATTTTTCAAAACAAAATTCTCGAAGGTATTTCAAAAATTGAAAAGATTGCGTAAGACATTCCTATAAATATTTCAAAACAATTTTTACAAGTTTCTTTTAAAACATTTGCGAGTAATTCAAAATCGTCAAGCAATAACTATCAACGACCAGCCACCAACGTAATTCGGACACGCGATCTCCTGTTTACTAGACTGGCGCTTTAACCAACTAAGCCACGGCGCCAACAGGAAGAGTGCTCTTTATATTTTTCAAAACAAAATTCTTGAAGAATTTCCAAAAATTGAAATGATTGCGTAAGACATTCCTTTACATATTTCAATAAAATTTTTACACATTTCTTTTAAAACATTTGCGAGTAATTCAAAACCGTCAATCAATATCATTCAACGACCAGGCACCATCGTCATTCGAACACGCGATCTCCCATTTACTAGACAGGCGCTTTAACCAAATTAGCCACGGCACCGACAAGAACAGGGCTCTTTATATTTTTCAAAACAAAATTCTCGAAGAATTTTCAAAATTTGAAATGATTGCGTAAGACATACCTTTACATATTTCAATAAAATTTTTACACGTTTCTTTCAAAACACTTGCGCGTAATTCAAAATCGTCAAGCAATATCATATAACAACCAGGCACCGGCGTGCTTCGAACACGCGATTTCCTGTTTACTAGACAGGCGCTTTAACCAACTAAGCCACGGCGCCCACAAAAAAAAGGCGCTTTATATTTCCCAACACAAAATTCTCGAAGAATTTCCAAAAATTGAAATGATTGCGTTATACAATCCTTTACATATTTCAATAAAATTTTTACACATTTCTTTTAAAACATTTCCGAGTAATTCAAAATCTACAATCAATATCATTCAATGTGTAGGCACCGGCGTTATTCGAACACGCGATCTCCTGTTTACGAGACAGGCGCTTTAACCATCTAAGCCAAGGCGCCCGACAGCTTTTATTAAAATTTCCTTCTAAGAATGTTAAATTTATTTTTAGTTCAAAATAAATAGCAGAATTAATATTTTAATTTTTTTTATTTGAGTTTTATAACTGATAAACTCTTTTTATGCCATTACAACTTTTAAAAGAAGGTTCAGAAAAATATTTACACCGATGGCACCGCCGTGATTCGAACACGTGATCTCCTGTTTACAATACAGGCGCTTTAACCAACTAAATCACGGCGCCAACAAGAAGATGGTTCTTGATATTTCTCAAAACAAAATTCTCGAAGAATTTTCAA
>CAWVNO010003094.1:0-41444 GCA_963930645.1 Salticus scenicus
AAATCCCATAGGATAACATAGGAAGGAAGAAACAGGGAATTTGATGTGCAACCTTAACAGCCCTCTTCACTTACCCTCGTCGGAAGCCCGAGGCAATGTTATTCTATGGGAAATTTTCTTTACTTATAACTAATTAACTAATATATATTTTTAAATTCTGTTTTTACATTCAGAAAATTCCCAACTGTTAAATTGACACTCATTTTTTAAAAACGAATTTTTTTCATTTTTTATTTTGAAATTGCAAAATGAAAAATTTTACATATTAAAAATTTGTATTTTACAGCTTCGAAATAGAATAGTAAAAATGAAAAAAATATGTTTTCAAAAAAAGAGCATCAATTTAGCAGTTTGGAATTTTCTGAATGTGAAAACAGAATTTAAAAATATGTATTAGCTAATTAGTAATAAATAAAGAAAATTTACCACAGAATAATATTAGCTTCGGCTTATATGGCGACGGTGAGTGAAGTGGTCCTTTAATGAGCCACTTTTTGCTTCTAGAATATGCATTGGCATTGTAATCATGAAAAAAACTGAAGTTAGATTTTGCTGTATCAATACCTTTTGATATCTTCTTAATTCCTCATTATTTGCTATTTATGCACAATAGCATAAGAGTGATTCTGAATGAAACAAAATTTTATGAACTATGCCTTAAAATGTTTTGAAGCTATTTCATAGATACATACATTTTTATTTAGAAATTTTATACATCAACCTTGAAAATTAATTTCTAGTAGATCAGAATGAAAGGCTGATTTTTAATACGAATTATGTGAAAAATACCAGAGCTCATCCCATTCGTTCACGTGGAAATTTTGATGTGTATGTGTGGGAACTGACGGTTTGATCATAACATGTAATGAAATGAAACCTTATCATTGTGGTGCTGTGCAAAACAGAGTCTGATAAAGTACACTCAAAAAAATTTGTAACTCATTGAAAGCCAAAATAAAATGCCAAAATAAATAAATAAAAATTTATCGCCAACATGGCGATAAAAATTTAAAATTCGTCCATAGGGATTCTGTACTAAAACAGTACTGCGTTGTGGAAGTATAAAAACTGGGTCGTCAATTATGAATTTTATTTCGAAACCTTTCTTTGTATGATTTTAGTTCACTATTGCACGATATTAATCTGGTTCTAATAATAATTTGGTGACTGGTTAATTAAAATTTTAACTATGTGGTGAAATTCATATAATATTTATGAGTTTCAATTTTTTTTTTTTTTTACAAATAAATGATTTTTTTTTTTTCATTTCCCGGCGAATTGTTGAATAATATTTTAGTTCTTAAACAATTTTGGACGGCTTTGCCTGCTTCGCTGGCAAACTCTTTTCTATATGCTTTATGGAAAAAAAAAAAAACTGAAATCGGTCAAAAGCTTGCTTTGGGCTTCCGCTGCCTTAGGCAGCGCCTTGTTCGTCCTTGCAATCTCCGGTGCCTGTCCCTATTGCCTGCGACAATGGCTTACCCGTGGGCTTCTATTTGGTTGCTTATCATACATAACAGTTTCGATACGGACAGTATCGAAAAATTTGAAGTAGCTCTTTTATATCTGAATCCCAGTTACATATGAACAACATTATATGTGATGTACATAATATTTGCTCTCAAGTTATTTCCTATATTTATTTGATTTAATCAATCAACCATAGAATGACAGCAATTTCAAGCGACATATAATATTACAATATGCTATGATCGGCAACTTCTATCGCATGAGACAATTATTATTTTGTGGTTATATATACTTCATGCTTAGTTAATAGTAGTTGGTATATAGAAAAATAAATAAATTAGTATGTAAACTTGATCATGGTACAGCCTTAATGCCCTTGGGGACTTTTAAATATTTGTTGCCGTTTTAGACCAAAATATAATTTATGCGATTATTGTTCCTATATGCAAGCGAAGTGTGACGTCATTGACCGTCCGTGGATGCAAGAAAATGATTTCCTATGTCAATCGCCCATTGGATTTTTTGTAAAAAATGATTAAAATTCGAAGAAAATTATTTCCCGATTTTAATCCCCATATTTGGGTACACATATGTATTAGTTATCATGTGCATGTGTTAGATTGAGTTATTTTGCTGTCATATTGACAAAATTTTAATTTTAAATTTCAAAACTCTGTCGTTCTTGGCGCTTATTGTATTTGGTGATCAAAAACATAATACGAAAATATACATGCCAGATGTATATTTTCGTAATATGCATTGTACGAAATATTGTTTCATATTATTCATTACTGTCTTAAAATAAGTTGTTAAAATAACCATGATTTTTGAAAGGAATTAAATTATGTTCGCCAAATAATTTGGCGATATTTTATTTTTCTACCAAGGATGACCGATATCAAATCTATTCCGCTACAACATATTAGTATCTTATATCAGATACTTTATTTAGACATTTGAAAACAAATTTGACTTCAAATTATGATAGAATATTTATCATTTCCCATTTAATCAGTATATTAGTTGGATATTTATTGTGTTAATATCATCCTTTGAAATTAAATGTTTGTGTTTACAATCGAATATGGAAGTTTGCCATTTTTTTTTTCTAGAGTTTTGAAATTAAAAATTCAAATTTTGTCAATTTTACAAAAAAAATAACTGAACCTAATGCATGGACATGATAACTAATACATATCTATACCTAAATATGCGGATTAAAATCGGGAAATATTTTTCCTCGGTTTTTAATAATTTTTTACAAAAAATCCAATGGGCGTTTAACATAGGAAATATTTTTCTTGCATCCACGAACGGCCAGTGGCGTCATCACTTCGCTTGCGTATTTTTTTCTATCTTTTCCTTGGCGAAAAATGTCCGATCTACTTCAGCATCAAAATTATAAAAAATTGTCAAGAATTATCAATAAGAAAATACCTTTACCATAATGCTGAATTAACTTTTATGCCAAGCGTGTTTCATCCGCCATACTAAAAAAAAAAAAAAAATATATGAAGTTGAGGTAATAAAAAAAACTGCAAAAAAAATTTGTAATATCCGCGATTGTAATAATCGATAGATGGCGCTTTCTCAACACTGCAGTTGTTAGTAAACATTATAGCCACGTGTGTTCCATTAGTGTTCTTTTTGTTATTCTACTTAATATTCGTACTATAATTTCTCCGCCATTACATTATGGAAAATTGATTGCTTTTGGAAAAAATACTTCAGTTTATTCAAAGTTCGATCGGAAGTAGATTTTTAACTGAAGTTGAACAAATATTAATTTCAAATCATCTGATTAATTCTTTACTTCCATTAGCCGAAGCAACTGAAATTTTAAATTTGTCATTTGGAAATAAATGGAAGCTCAATTCTGGATTTCTTGATCCTTTGGAGTTAGATTGTAGCACACAACAGTATGTGTTATCTTTTTTACCGTATTTATTCATTTTTATTCAATAAATATATGTGAAACTAAATATCGGCAAGCAATGGCGGCTGTATGGAATTCGAATTAAACCATGTTTATTGTAATTTCACCTTAGCCCACCAGAGGGCGAGCATTTCATTACAATCGCGGATTACTATTTTATTTTAAAATTATAATGTGTCATTTTCTCATCGACCAATTTAACATGTAGTAATTTCTTACTTTTCGCATGAAAGCATATTTCATTTTATGCTGAAAATAATAAATAAATATATCTCGTGAACTTTTTTTGGCAACAATTAAAAATTTAAATGGCTTTTAAGTCAATAAGTTTATTATTATCATATTTTAATTAATTTTAAAGATTTTTTCATTTTTTTTTTTTTTTTTCCCTAAACCATCCCTGACCTATAAGGAAAAAAACAAAAAAAGAATGATCGAAATCGGTCAAGCCGTTTACGATTTTATAAATAACATACAGACAAACATTCATTTTTATATATATAGATTTTATACATCAACCTTGAAAATTAATTTCTAGTAGATCAGAATGAAAGGCTGATTTTTAATACGAATTATGTGAAAAATACCAGAGCCGGTAATAGAACCTAGCCTTCTGCTTAAATAAACTAATGTATATCACCAAACAAGCAGAAGGCCTGGGTTCAGTTTCCGGCTCTGGTATTTTTCACTCAGATAGTATAAATAATCTGCCTTTTACTCCAATCTATTAGAAATTAATTTTCAAGGTTGATGTATAAAATAACTAAATTAAAATGTTGTGGCCTATTGGAGTTGTGCCATGATCAATTTGTCACTTGAAATAGCTGCGTGTTTGCTGACTCGGTGACCTTGCCAACGTATATTATGTGAAAAATGCTGAGCTGGTTATCAGCCAGGATAGCTCAATAGTTAGAGCATCTGCACGTTAAGCAGAAGGCCCAGGTTCGTTTAACGGGTCTGTTATTTTTCCCACAGGTTTTCCGCTTCCACTCCAATCTATCAGAAATACACATATATACTGTATGTATGTTTAGTCTATTTTGAATACAAGCTATAAATTAAAATGTATAAAAGTAAATGAAAATTAAGATTTTCTATAATCTTTTGATCAAGTTATAATTGATTAAGTTATTTTGATTAAGTTATAATGGATGGTTCAACCATTCATTTTAAAGGTACTGGCAAGCTCTTTTAAAAGATACCCATTATGAAAATTTACTCCCCTTGAGGGGGGACTTCCCCCCAGGGGGGAGGCGAGGCTCCTACATACACATTTTTTTCCCCCAGTTGACTATCTCTATTACAAATAATTATTTTAAATTTAATAATGATTATTAAAAATTAATTCTCTTTATGCACATTTATGCAAAATTTTGTCCTATATCACCATGTTAAAAATTTAGAAAAAGCGGGATGGCAACGCAACTTGTAAGACAATTTTTACCAAAAGGTTGATAGGCACTAATTTATGTCAAGGTGCAACTACATACCAACTTGTATGAAATTCTGTGCAGTAGTGCCTGAGATACAGTTGCCACAAAATTTTGTCTCTCTCACACACACAGACAGACAGACATTTTCTAAAAATGGTCAAATCGTGTTCTACAGCTCTCAAAACGTGTAAATCCATCAAAAACCCAAGGTCGAAAATTTTAAGGAATCCAATACTTTCTTCTATTGAAAGTAAAATACACATTAAACAATGGATAATTGTTGAAACACATTTCCCTATAGAATAATACGAGTTTGGCTTCTGGGAAGGTCAGGTGTTGTTCATGCATAAGGAGCTCTAGACAGTAGATGAAAAAGCGGATATATTGGTGCTTTGGAAAAAGACTGATTAACAAATGAGAGTTGTATCCCTCAGTAGAGTGTCATTTATGGAGGCCTTTCTAGCAGAAAACTGAGGTTTTTAACAAGTAAAAGATATTTTGATAAGCAATTATGTGAACTATAAATATCTTTTTATGCAGATGCTCTAAAACCATTTAGCTATACTGGCTGATTATCAATCGGCATTTCCCATATAATATCCATAGACATGTCCCAGTGGTAACGTCGCGGACACAGAAAAACGGCTTGCAGACAGTTTTTGTCTGCACTAATAAAAAAATTTGTCCACAACTTTCGGACAGTCTTTGTCTGCTCTAATAAAAAAAATTGCCCACAACTTTCAGACAGTCTTTGTCTGCAATTTACGGACATTTTTCGCCTGCGACAATGTGCTACCGATGTACGACATCTTAGTTAATGTGAAGCATCAATCTGCATCACTAAAAGAGGGGGACGGTCTTATCCCTCTTACCCCCCATGAGGCTTTATCTCAAAAAATCATGGTCTGAACTAAAAAATTTTAAATTTGGAGTTAAATGGATGCTAATATGACAAAGACTGCAGGGTCTTAACTCCTCTTACCCCCCACGTGCTTTATCTCAAAAAATCATGGTCTGAAACTACAAAATTTGAAGTTTGGAATTGAATGAGTGCTAGTATGACAAAGACTGCATCATTAAAAGGAGGGAGGGTCTTAACTCCACTCCCCCCCCCCCTCACGGTGCTTTATCTCAAACTGAACTATAAAATTTTAAATTTGGAGTTGAATGGGAGTTAGTATTATATGAACTGCATCACTAAAAGAGGGGAGGGTCTTACCCCTCTCCCCCATGCCTTATCATGAAAAATCATGGATTAAACTTTAATTTTTTTTTAATTTGGAGTTGAATAGGTGTTAGTATGATACGGACTGGATCGTAGAGAGAGGGGGAGGACCTCCTCCCCACTTAAATGAAATTTTTAATTTGGAGTTAAATAGGTGTTACCGTACCGTATGATACAACACCCATTTCACTTACATGGAATTTTGAAATTTTAAATTTGGAGTTGAATGGGTGTTAATATGATACAAACTGCATCGTTAAAGGGAGGGAGGCTCTAACCCCCCCCCCCCCATGCCTTATCATAAAAAATCATGGCCCGAACTTCACAAAAATTTGAATTTGGAGTTGAATGAGTTTAAGGGGGAGGATCTTAACACATCTTACCATCTACGGTGCTTTATCTAAAAAAAACCATTTTCTGAACTTTACAAAATTTTAAGTTTGGAGTTAAATGGGTGTTAATATGACAAAGACTGAATCATTAAAATAGGGAGCATCTCCCCCCCCCCCACGAAGCCTTATCTTGAAAACTCTAAACTTCACAAAATTTTTAATTAGGAGTTGAGTGTGTGGTAGTCTGCCAAAGACTGTGCAATTGGAAGGAGACAGGTTCTGTTCCTCTTCCCCCAATTGTGCTTTATCACTTACAGTCTTAACTTTATGAAATTTTAAATTTCAAGTTGGTTAAATGTTAGTATGACAAAGAGTGCACTGTTGGAAAGGGGAGGTGCTGATCCCCCTCTGTGACTTCTCAGTTACAGTCCAAATTTTAAATTGGACATTATTGAGTGTTGGTGTCACAGAAACCGCATAATTTAATAGACAGCATCTGGACCATTTTCTCTCTATGGTATTAGGTCTTTTAAACATTTTCAGAAATTAACTACTTGAAATTTTAAATTTCAATTCTTTTGGATACTGCATAACGAAAACTACTTCCTTTGAATGGGAAGGAAACAAATTATTTATACTAGGACGAAAGAAAGGATTAAACTAAAAAACTTGTGTATTACATGATTAATGCATGAATAGTTTATTTAAGTCACTCACAATATTATTGTTTTGTAAATAATATGAACTGTTGTGTGAGTTTTTTTCATGACAGATACTTCCTTTCGAATCCACAGAATTAAATTTTGCTTTTGCCAGAATTTCGTCAAAAATTATTATTATTATTATTTTTTTTTTTTAAAGAAAAGAAAATTAATAATAATCAGTATCAAAACAAACAATATCTCTTTTTTTTTTTTTTTTTTCAACAATTAAAAATTTAAATGTCCCTTTTTAAAGCTTTTACCAGGTTATTATTTTCATATTTTAATTAATTTTAAAAAATCTAATCAAAATTTCGTTACAAATACGGTACCAAATGAAAGGGGCATTTTTCTGAATCCGTCTGATTAATGGACAATTAGATTTTTTTTAAATTATCTAAAGTATGAAAATCTGATGGCAACTTGCGCATGTATATATATATATATATATATATTTAATCTCAACAATGGAAAAATTAAACAAAAACTATTTTTTTTTTTTACTTAAGCTAAGTAAAATGGCACAAAAATCAATACTTGAACACATGTTACTAGTAGGGCCTTTTAAATTTAAACGCAAAAAACAAGTTTTCCAATTTTGTGTAGGGGTTTAGTGCATTGTGTAGGGGTTTAGTTGTTTTCCAGGTGCCGGCCCCTTCCCTACACAAGGCTATGGATTCTTCGACTTCAGCTATAGTATAATCCATACGTGTATTCATCTTTTATGGATTACTAATTTTAAAAATGAGGTCTTTTACCATGTAAGTAAAATTTATAATTATATTCTTACATGTACAGTAACTTGTCATAATTCCTTATTAAAAAGTTTAAGTTATTTTTGTTATATATATATATTTTTTTTTTCGAAAAGTTTACAAAACAGTAGCTTTATAAATAAATAAAAATATTTTTTTAACTAACATAATCAAGGTAGACATCAAATTAAATCTTATGAAATTCTCTTTAAAATGAGGAGTCCGAAATTTCTCTATCTCTTATAAAACATAATGTGTTTATTTAAGCTAAAAAATGCCCAATTTTCAAAATCAAAAGATATAAAATATTTTTTAAGAGCATTTTATCATTTATTTCAAAAAGAGGAATGATTCCTGAATGTTCAAAACTAAAACACACTTGGCATGGGTTGATTTTACAAACAAAAAAATTTGTAAAGCATGTGTAGCACAAAAAAACCTGCCTTTAACTAATTCAATAAATATTATAGATTATATTTTAAACAGGGCTTTGCACAGTACTTTTAAACTTTTTAATGCATAATTTTCTGCAAATTAACCTTTATTTATAGATACTGCATTAAAAATTAAATTAAATACAAGTGGTAGATGATAAATTTGCGATTAAGCTTACTTTTATCTGTTTACACTGTATTTCAATAAAACAACGATAATTCATAATCTAAACGTAATCTGCTTCTTTTTTAAATTTAATTTAACTGCATCCAGCTTCAAATACGTTAAGTAAATATGTAAAATTAATATTTACAAGAGGATTATTAAAGAGTAAACTTTTGACAAAATTGTTACATCATCATTTTTTTTTTTCCTTTTCCAAAATAAAAAAGCCTTAATTAAATCAAATACAAAACTAATATGTCTTTCTTTCCTTTTTAATTAACAAAAGATATATACATAATTAAACAGTTAAATATTTAAAATTATACATGTACAAGTAACAAGCAACATACTTAAGCATTTTATGCAAGTCCATTTCTTAAATGTCCTAATCTGAAAACACATGGACGAACCCATTTTCACAAAACAATTTATATAATTCAAACTTCACGCTACTAAAATATATATTACAAGCTTTAAAAATATGTAAGTATCACACTCAAAATTTTGTTAAATTTGAAATATTGACGTTCAGGTTGACATTTCCGTGGAATTGCCTTATTACGAATCAACAGCTATATAATAAAATTAAATTAATGTCAGGCACACTTAAGATTATATATGAAAGAAAAAGATATACATTCAACTTATTCCAAAAATACTTCTATGTAGATTTTTCATTTTAAAAGTTATAAATTTAATATATGTTTACAATAAATTTTGGTGAGTATTATATAATAAGACGATTAAAATATATATAGCAAATAAAAGTAGTCTTAAAGATACAATAATGAAGTTGCAGCAATCCTATAAACAATACACCCACGAGATATTCATCAAACAAAATCTATTCAAATCAAAAGGAGGAATAACTTGAAAAAATATAAATATGTTTTAAATGAATAATAAAAAATTTTTCTCTCAAATCGCTGATCGCTCACACAAACAAAACAAACTATCCCAGTCAGCAAAGCTGATTGGTTCCGTGGTGTAAACATTCCATGACGTACGCAAACCACTGACGAGATGCGCAGAACAAATGTCAAGAAGATTTCTCGATCTTTGAGGCTCCAAGGTCTTGTTAAAATGAGTAGCTTGCTTTTGCAATGCAAAATCTTTTTGACATTCATTCTGTGCATCTTGCCAGCGATTTGTTTACAGTTTACATCGTGGAATATTTACGTTACACATTCCTCCTGACATCTCTTTTGCGCACTTTGCAAAAAAAATAAATAAATAAATAAGAAAAAAAAAAATTAATTCATTTATCTTTATTAGAAGTATAATTATTTACTTTTCTTGCAATATTTTGGTATCATTTTAGAACAACTTAGAAGATAATTAGTTTTGCATATTTTAAATAATAATCATATTTTTATCATTAAAATGTGTTGAATACTAATCAATTACATTCGCATTTAAAATAAAATACTAATGTAATTTTAGATTGTTGTTCTTTCATAATTGAATTGAGTGCTTTTAAACTTTTGTGTTTAAATATGTAACTTTATTTAGTCCTTTAACAAGTCTGTCTCTAAAGATGTTAAAGTTATTATTATTATCTTAACTCTATTTTTTTAAAAAAAACTTCTTTTTGATGATGAAAATGAAAGTACTTAATATTTAAAATTATTGAGCGAAGAAAAAAAATATAATCTGCACATTACAGTAGGCTACTCAATAAATTGTAAAATGTTACTTTGACTCATTGTTTTAAACATTTTTAGTTAGAATTCTCAGTTCGATTTTAAAAGACAAAAGCACATTTGTGGCGATAAATATTTCCCTTTGTAAAAATCCTTAAAACCTGCGGAAAAATGTTTACAAAGTTTTTTATGTAGCCATTGTGAAAATAACTTAGATTTTATCTAGTCTAAAAGTAGAATGTATGCACTTAGAATTATTTTGTAAATGACCATATAAAAACCAGTGGCGGTTTTAAGGGGGGGGGGCTAGGGGGCTGAAGCCCCCCCCCCCCAAAACGCTGACATTCACAAATGAATATTGCAATTGTAAATTTTTTATTGGTCTAGAATAACACTTTGAAAAATCTTAGCCCCCCCCCCCCCCCCAAAAGTCAAATTCTGGATCCGCCACTGATAAAAACATTTAACATTGCATATAAATTGCAAAATTCAGAAAAATATTTTAAAAGTAAGCTTTAAATATTTACTTATTCTTTCTAAGATTTTATATTTTCTTTTTTGCTTTCTGTTAATGAACACAAGATCATGGTAAATACCTACATATATCATTTTGTCATGTGTTTTTAAACTTAAACAGTACATGGTAAGAAATTAAGTACTTAAAGTATTATTATACTATGGCATGTCTGTTATATTTAGGGATGAAACGGATAGAAATTTTGCCGGATATCAGATATCCGGAGCTCTTTTGCCTGTCGGATACGGATATCCGGCATTAGTTTTGTTTTTTATATGTTTCTTTTCTTTTTCATTATTTTAAAATAATAAAATATAACCCACATTTTAAAAACATTTTAAATATAATTTATTTAAACATATTTATTTAATATTTTATTTATTTGTGCAATATTGCCATGGAGAATAAAACTTTAAGCGTAACATATTTATTCCTACACTTGCAATTTGTGGTGAAAAGCATTGTCACAAAGAAATAGGTTTTGTTCAGAATTATAAAACTAAAATTTATTATTTACATATTTTTTGCAATATTAATATTAAAAAAAATGAAACAAAATACAGTAACCGCCGCTTAATAAAAATCACTGGTTAATAAAATCAGCCGCTTAATCTGATCAAATTGCCAGGATCGGAATAAAATCAATGCAAACCATCTTTGAAACTGCCTCTCAATAAAATCAGTATTGCCGGTTAATAAACTGAAAAATTCTCATCAGAAGCAAAATACCATTTATGCATGCTGAGTAAATTCTTATTTACACTCCGAATTTTCATTTTTTAAATAAAAAATAAATTAAATACAGAAATCCCTCTGTTATCTCTCTTTGTCGAAAATTTACAACATTAAATTTTACATTTACAGCAATTAAAACACGCCCCATCACATTGACTTAGGAACAATTTCAAGGAATATATTCTTCAAGGTGTAATAAGTTACAAATTTGATTTAATTCGCCAGTGATTATTTTATTTTTAATTATTTAAAGACAATTTCTAATTCTTATTCTGAAATAACTAAGAAGTAAGATGTTTAAACGAAAATATTTTAAATTTTAAAGAAAGGCGTGAATATTTAGCAAAGTAATGATGATTTTCCTCAAAGGAAAGCGCATCGTAGCTTGGGATGTGTTTAATTCTTTTATTTTGAAGAAACACTTCAATAATTATCCGTTAAAAATTAATTAGCATTGTTTATTAATTTCATTATTTGGTATCTTTTAAAATTTCTTTTCAAATTCAGGGAAGTAACACCTTTTTATTGTGTACAGGAACGTTAGCCGGATATAAAAATCAGCCGCTTAATAAAATCACTTTTGCTCAGAACGAATGTGATTTTAATAAGTGGCGGGTACTGTATTTTACTAATGAAATCATAGTTAAAGGGTTATTTTCATAGGAAAACTAATATATTGTGGCCATCATAATTTTGCCCGCTTCGCTGGTCATTATATTGAAATGAAGTCTCAAAATACCATATCATTGATGATGATAATAATAATAATAAAATCATTGAAATCAGTCAAAATCTAAGTTAAAATTCTCGATACCTTTGATAGCGGTTTTCCCACTCGCCACACTTAACAAAATCCCTTTATAATGCATGTTGCATACACATACCTAACCCACATATTAAAAAATCGGGATTCTAAGATTACTTGAAGCAAAGTTATGTTTTAAAATGTGTTTTTTAGCCCCCCCCCCAGCCCTCTCTTAAAGGAAAGGAGGGGGAGATTTTGCAAAATATCCTTATATTATGAGTTAGATACATATAACATACCCACACATGGAAAATCTCTCCTTCATAAGATAATTTACTGCAGAGTTACACATGAATACATGTCCCCCCCCGCCCCTTAAGGGGAGGTGGGGTGGAGTTTCACAAAATCGCTTTGTAGTGTGTGTTGAATACGCATAAGCAGTCCACACATCAAAAATTGCCATTCTTAAGTAGTTTGGAAAAGAGTTACGCATGGAAACATGTTTTTAATCCCCCTCTAACCCTCAAGGGGTGATAGCACGGAATTCCAAATAATCCCTTTCTAGTTTGTTTGTGTTGAGTACACATAACCAATTAACCTATAAAAAATCGCTTTTCTGAGATAATTTGGAGCAGAGTTACTCTTTAAAACGTGTTTTTGCCCCCCCCCCGCCTTTAAAGGGGGAAAAGGAAAATTTCACAAAATTGACTTATAGTGCGTGTTGGGAGTGCATAACCAGCCCGCAAGTAAAAAATCGTCTAAGATAGTTTGGAGCAGAGTTACGCATGAAAACATGATTTTGCCCCACCCCGAAGGGGGATAAGGTGGAATTTTACAAAATCCCTTAGTAGTGTGTGTCTTGAGTACGCATAACCAATCGACATATCAAGAAATCGCTATTCTGAGATAATTTGGAGCAGAGTTACTCTTAAAAGCGTTTTTTGCCCCCCTCCCCGCCTTTGAAGGAGGGGAGGGGAAATTTTTGTAAGATCCCTTTATAATGTGTGTTGGGAATGCATAAACAACTCATACGTAAAATATAAGCTTACTGAGATAATTTGAAGAAAAGTTATGCTTGGAAACATGCTTTTTGCAACACCACCCCTAAGAGGGGAATAGGACGGAATTTTACAAAATCTCTTTTTAGTATGTGTCTTGAGTACGCATAACCAATTGACATATCAAAAAATCGCTATCCTGAGATAATTTGGACCACAGTTACTCCTATAAGCGTGTTTTTGCCTTCCTCCGCCCTTAAAGGACGGGGGGGGGGGTGAAATTTTGTGAAATCCCTTTACTGTGCGTGTCGGGTAAGCATAAACAATCCACATATACAAATTAATCTTACTGAGATAATTTGAAGCAAAGTTGTACTTGGAAACGGGTTTATATTGTCCCCCACCCCACCCCCAAGGGGAAAAGGAGGAACTTTCGCAAAACCCTATTGCAATAGGTGTAACCCCCCCCCCCCCCCCCCAAAAAAAAAAAAAAAAAAAAAAAGAAATCGAAAATACCAAACATGAGGTTTTGGAAATATTCTAAAGAAGTCTCTTGGCGATTTTCTATATCTTTGTGCTGTTATTGGTACAGTTTTCCTCAAAAACCCGTATTTTGCTATTTCTTTTTTTTGCACTCAAGTCTAGTCTCTCTCACTCTGCAATTTCTTCACCGTGAAGCAATTTGGAGCCAAATTATGCTTATAAGAGGTTCTTTGCCTTCTGCCCCCCAGGGGGCAGCGGGGATATTTCGGAAAATCCCGCCATAATGAGCATTAGTGTCCTAAAACCAATGTGCTCACTAAAATTTGCAAGTCTATCTCCCATAGAATCGCCACGGCTGTGTTGAGTCAGTGAATCAGTGATTTTACTCTTTTATTCCCCACCCAACCCCAAAAGGGGGGGGGGGTCTTTCACAAAATCCCGTTACAATGGGTGTTAGACACACATAAATAAGCCACACACTAAAATTTGTGACCACAGCTCTTAGATTTCCACGGATAAATTTAGCGCTAAAAGGAGGGATTGAATTTGCCCCCTCGTAACTCCCCCCCAAAATCGAAAATCGGAAAAAATCAAAAATGAATTTTTGCAAATACCTTCAAGAAGACGCTTGGCTTTTTTTTTTTTTTTTTTTTTTAATCTGAGCTATTATTGCTAGAATTTTACTCGAAAATCCATGCATTGCTAATTTTGCCTCCGAAAATCCTTTTTACCCCCTCTCCCCCCTTAAAATCCAAAATCGCAGAAAATGATTCTTTTGTACTTAAGTCTAGTCTCCCCATCTGCAATTTTTTCACAATGAAGTAATTTGGAGCCGAATTATGCTTATAAAGGTGTTTTTTACTTTCTGCCCCCCCCCCGAAAATCTCACTTTTACCCCCTACCCCCCTTAAAAATCCAAAATCGCAGAAAATAATTTTTTTGTATTCAAGTCTAGTCTCCCCATCTGCAATTTCTTCACCGTGAAGTAATTTGAAGCCGAGTTATGCTTATAAAGGTGGTTTTTGCCTTCTGCCCCCCGGGGGGTATTTCGCAAAATCCCGTCTTAGTGAACGCCACGGTCCTAAAATCAACCTGCTCACCAAAAATTGTGACTATCTCCCATATGATCGCCACAGCCGTGTTGAGTCAGTGAGTGAATCAGTGAGTTTACTCTTTTATATATATAGATAACAGCATCACTTATAGTTTAAATTGTACAAAAATTTGCCCATAGCTTCTCACAATAAATATTTTACATATGGAGTTTAGTGCAATTTTAATCAACAGATGCTGAGATATAGGCTTATGAAAAATCATCGGGTAAACTGCAGTGCTGTAATGCTACCTGTTAGCTGATATACACTCAAAATAAAATCACGATAGTGCTTCATAATGGCCGACTCTCTCACATACCAAGTTTTGTGCAATTATACATGATACAATATGATATGAGATACAGCTTTCATGTATTGGGGGAAATTTAAGTATAGCAGCGCTACCTATCGGCCAACATGCACCAAAATTGAATCAGCATAACTTCTCATGAATGTTAGTACTTTTGCCCCCCCCCCCCCTTTAAATCCGCCACTGTAAACATCCCCAAATTAAAATTTCGTTAAGTTTGGACCATAAGTTTTCAAGATAAGACACCGTGTGCGTACGTGTTTGTGTGGGGGGGGGGGGGAGAGAGACTCTCCCTCCTTTTAACAGTGCAGTGTTTATCATCCCAACCAACCCCAAATTTAAATTTTTTTAAAATTCTGACCATATTTTTTTCGAGATCAGGCACCATGGGGAGGTACGACCCTTCCTCCTTTTAACAGTATGTATTCTTTGTCATACTAACACCCAACCCACCCAAAATTTAAAATTTCGAACCATAACCTTTCGACACAAGGCATCAAGGGGGGTGGGGTCAGACCACCCCTTCCAACAGTGCAGTCTTTGTCATACTAACACCGAACCAATGCCAAATTTAAGATTTCGTAAAGATTGGGTTACATTAGGTATTATTAACTTTCAGTCAGAGCATAATTAAAACATAAGCTTAACAGTTATTGTTTGTTTTACACTCAACAGATAATTTTCTTTAAAGTTTAAGAACAATATCAATAAAAGATTATAAAGAACATAATTAGGCCTTTGACGGTTGATTTTCAACCTGACACCTGGAGTCTCATTCATAGCTTTATTGTGTAGGGGTTTAGTTGTTTTCCCAGGTGCCGGCCCCTTCCCTACACTAGGCTATGAATTCTTCGACCATAATAAAATGGATAGGTTATTCATCTTTTATAGATTATTGACTTTAAAAATGAGGTCTTTTATCATGTAAACAACATATATGATAATGATATTCTCGCATTACAGTAACTTGTCATAAATCCTTATTAAAAGGTTTAAGTTATAATAGTATTTACAGTATTACAAAAAACTTTAAAAAAAAAAAAGTTTACAAAAAACTATCTTTATAAATAAATAAAAATATGTTTTTACCTAATAAAATCAAATAAAATCTCATGAAATTCTCTTTAAAATGAGGGTCAGAAACTTTTTTATCTCATAAAACATAAGAATGTGTTTATTTAAGCTTTAAAAAATGCTGATTTTTCAAAAAATCAAATGAAATAAAACATTTTTAAGAGTATTTTATCATTTATTTTAAAAGAAAGAATGATTATCAAATGTTTAATTGAAATCTGAAGCTGATTGGTTAAAAAATAAAAAATAAATTGGTTGATTTTACAAATATATAACTTTTTAAAGCATGTGTGGCACAAAATAGTCTACCATTAGCCTTTAACTAATTCAATACATATTATAAATTATATTATTAACAGGACTTTGCACAGTACTTTAACTTTTTAATGCATAATTTGCTGCAAATTAACATTTATAGATATTGCATTAAAAATTAAATAAATAAAATACAAGTGGTAGATGATAAATTTGTCATTAAGCTTACTTTTATTTGTTCGTATACTGTATTTTAATATAACAATGAGAATTCATAATCTAAACCTAGGTTTTTTTTTTTTTTTTTTTTTTAAATTATTATTATTATTTATTAATTTAACAGCATCCAGCTTCAACTGTGCTACGCAGATATGTAAAATTAATATTTACAAGAAGATTGTTAAAGACATTTGACAAAATTGTTACATTATTATTGTTTTTGCCTTTTTCAAAATAAAAAAAGCCTTAATAAAATCAATTATAAAACTAATCTTTCTTTTTTTTTAATTAACAAAGGATATATACAAAATTAAACAGTTAAATATTTAGAATTAAACATGTACAAGTAACAAGCAACATATTATTATTATTATTATTAAACGTTTTACAATATCTAGTATGTTTTAAATTTACCTTTTTCTTACTCAAAAGTAAAAATTAAACATAAAATTTAATTTATCAGGAGATAGCATATTTACTAATGTTATAACGTTCAAATAAAAATTATTCCTTTTGTTACTGTTTACCAAACATTAATATATAAATATACAATAGATAGCTTAACATTGGATCGAACTATCTTACAAAAAAAAAAGGCACAGATTACAATAGAGAAAATGATAATGATACTAAGAAAAAACAAAAGGCATAAGGACAAAATCGCTTAATGTGGTCATAAACATAAACATAGAAGAAATATATCGCCAACGCCAAGGTGCGCCAAGAAGCCCATTTTCGCTAACATGATGGTAATCATTTGTCTTAACCAATCAAAGATGCTGTCATAAAACAATATAGAGAAGAAATGCAAGAAAGATTTTGATTGGTTCGACTCCATAGTACCACATTGCATCCACAGACGCTAGTGTGTGGCGTCTCTCTATCTGTGCCGTCTCTCTATCTGTGCCCTGACGGGCAACTGCTCCTACTGCGGCAATGTCGTTTCAAAGTGGGCGTTCCCGTGGAGTGGGAAGTTTTGTTTGTTGTAATCCGTGTAGTACAGTCAAATTAAAAAAAAAAAAAACACCAAATAAGGGAAAAAATTTATAAAGTTTTGAAACTTTGGAATAACATTCCTGGGGGCTCTAGTAATGCAAAACAAAAAAGTTCCCCCTTCCTGGGGGGGAGCTTCCCCCCCATTCCCCCCTTTTCCTCTCTAGACCATATAGCTCTTTCATATTAGGAAAAACAGATATAATAATTTATGAGCGCTTGAAATTTTAGGATAACATTCATGAAAAGTCTAGTAATGGACAAGAATTTTTTTTTCCTCCCTGTGGGTATGCTACCCCCCCCCCTCCCTTTCCCCCCAAAATTGTTTAGTTCCTTCATTTTTTTTTTCTTTTTTTTAATGAGGGACTATAAAAGGATTATATTATAGGAATAAATGTTTATAAAGTTATAAAATTTCGAATTAATACTCTTGAGGGTTCTCCCCTCCCCCTTCCTCCCCCCCCCCAAAAAAAAAAAAAAAAAAAAAAACAGTGTAAGCTGTTTTAGATTTAAAAAAAAAAAAAAAACAGGAAATAATATATAAACATTTGAAACTTTGAAACATTGAGATAACACTCATGAATAGACTATTATTAAAAAAGAAGACATCCCCCTTCCCTGAATAAGCACCCCCCCCTTTCTCCCCAAAACATACAGTTCCTTTAAATTATGAAAAATAAGAGACTCTAAAGGATTAAAGGAATTTATTACAGAGGTATCTCCTGAATTTGTACAACTTTTTCAGATTAAGAAAAACCGATAAAATAATTTACAATGTTTTAAAATTTTAGGATAGCCCTTATGAATTGACTAGCAATGGAAAGTAGAATAGGTCTCCCTACTTGTGTGTGTGTGGGGGGGGGGGGAGCTCCCCTCCTTTTTCTCAAAATCCCGTTTTCCTCTTTTCGATCTAAGGAAGTCCAACCATGACTTTTCAGTTATTACACAAAATCGTTAAGTTTGCTATTACAAAAGAAAAAAAAAATATTTTTTAAGACTTCATATATGATATATATATATATTATATATATATATAAATACGATCAATCTTTTCAGAGTAATTGGCAACAAAAAAATTGAGTTCCTGATTTTGGTATGTTTTATATTAGTTAATATCTGAATTTCATTATTATTATTTTAATTTATTTTATATTTTAGAATTTAGTAGCTTTTAAAAACTTAAAGGAAAAATAATTTTTCGTTTATGCATAATGGAGAGGACAGAATTTTTTGTGCAGAATTTTTCAAGGCATACATATATATATTTTTAATTATTATAATAGTAGCTGTCTTTGAAAACCAAATAATTCTGTGTTAATTAAAAAAAAAAAAAAAAAAAAAAAGGAAAACTCACGAAAAATTTTGAAGTAGTTTTTATGGGGGGAAAGGGGAGTTGGAAGCACCTCCCTAAGAGGGGACTTTTCTGTTTCCCATTGAGATACCCCATATGATTAATTTCCCAAAGTTCTAACTGTTTTTTTTTTTTTTTTTTTTTTTTTTTTTTTTTTGAAAGAACTGCAATTTTTTTTTTTTTTTTTTTTTTGAGGGGGGGGGGTCATCCTTCCTAGGGAAGGCTTTTTGTTTTCATTGAAACCTTTTCAAGCATACTATCTAAAAAATTTCAAAATTATATAAATAATTTCTATTGTCTTACTTTCAATGGATTATACAATTATGGGGCGAAGGGACAAGGGGAGAAGCTCTCACTCAAGAAGAGGGTGAATTATTATTATTATTATTAGACCACTCAACAATTTTGTCCACGAATTTTAAATTCTACAAATTATTTCAACAAATTATTCGTTTTTTTTCTGGGGGGGGGGGGGAGGGGGAACCCAGAGAAGGGAACTTTTCTGTTTTCTATTATTAGACCCTTCAAGAGAACTTTCTCTAACACTAAAAACTCTTATATAACTTGCTTTCGTATTTTTCTTAAATTCAGCAAAATTGAATTATTTTTTTATTTTTTTTTTGGGGGGGGGGGGGTGAAGGAGGAGAGTTCCCACTGCATGGTGGAATTTTTTTAAATTTTGTATCCCATTATTAAGCACCTTAAGAATATGTTATACCAAAATTTCAAAATCCTATTTAACCATTTTTCTTATTTCTAATAAGTTAAATAATTCTTTTTTGAGGGGGTGGGGAGGGGGCGAAGGAAGCTCTTACCCCAGGATGAGAAATTGTTTTGTTTTCAGTTATTAAATTACTCAGGAATGTTGTACCAAAATTTCAATACTCTATAAATTAATTTTATATATTTTTGTTCTTTATTTAAACGAATTAACTTTTTTTTTTTGGGGGGGGGAGGGGGTAAGCTCCCACCCCACGGTAGGGAACTTTTTTAATTTGCATTATCAGACCCCTCAGGAATGTTATGCCATAATTCTAATACTCGATAAATAAATTCCCTATTTTTTTCTTCATTTCAACGAATTATACGTTTTTTTTTTGTTTTTTTTTTGGGGGGGGGTGTAGGGGGGGGAAGCTCCCCCCTCAAAGTGGGGAACTTTTTTGTTTTGAATTATTAGACCCTTCATAAGTATAATCCCAAAGTTTCAAAACTTTATAAATTTTTTCCCTTATTTTTCCTAATTTGACTGTACTAGTGGTTTACACTTTCGATTTATTTTCCCGAGGATAACGATTCAAAATTAGAGAAATGGAAACAAAAATTCATATGCATTAATTTAGAAACAGATTTAAACGCAATGAGGGATATTTTATTGCAAAATTTTTGTGGGATCGGTTTGCTTTGTTTTTGTGCGTTTATAACCACTCTCTCTGCTTACACAAGTACGAAGAAAAGAAACCTTAGTTATTCAGTCACAATTTGAATTGCTAATTTATTTTAAACCATTACTTTTATTTATATTTTTTCTTTTTTTTTATTGGGAAGGGAGGGGGTGGAATTACGCAGAAATATATGGATTAGTATTTTACTGTTTAAAATTTAAATTTCACATTAAGTTTTTAACATTTTCCAGCAAACCTGAAAATTGTTTATAACTTCGGATCGTCTCGCTGTCTAATCCTCGTAAATACTTTTAGAATACCTGGAAACTGTTAAGTTCATCTATTAACACAGTGCAAACAGAATTATGTACTGGTTTGTGTACAGAGATTCACAAAAGGAATTGTGTATGAGCATTATGGTGTCTGAGAGGTATTTCTTTAAGTGTAGTTTAAGCAAAAACCAGGGTTGGCAAAAACTAGGTTTTTTTTTTTTTTTTTTTCCCAAAAAAAAACGAAAAAGCCTTTTTTTTTTTTTTTTTTTTTTTTTTTGTAACACGGTTTTTATTAGCATATGTTTCCCAGTCACACTATAGATATTTGTAAATAAAAGCTTTTCGTAAAAAAAATAGAACCGACTCCAAAAAGCAACTACTCTTCAAACAACTAAAAAAAAAAAAAAAAAAAAGGGTATGAAATGAAACTGTAAATTGCGCTTAAAAGTATAAAATAATTTCCTTCGCCAAACAACCTATAACACTACAATTAATCATAACTTTTGAAGTCGGCGCAAAATTAAATTAAATTTAATTAGTTTTTAAAGGTTTGTTTTTATATCGGTAGCAAGAAATGCTGTTGTCTCGAATAATCCATTTTCATGTTTCCTTCATTATTTTATCACTATATACAATTGGTCCATTAGTATCATCTACATAGAACAGTGAACATTCTTTACAATGCGGTATTTATGTTTCTACGAAGTTAGAGTTTCCATTGCAAATTTGGTATAACTTTGATAACTATCATCCTTGGTGGCTTTTGGATTTGGCGATCAAAACGTAATGCAAAAATATACACATGTATATTTTCATAATATATATTGTACGATGTCTTGTTTCATAATTTTGATTACTTTCTTAATATACCTTATCAAAACAATCATGATATCCCAAAGAAATTAAATATGTTTGCCAGATAATTTTGCGATTTTTCTTTCACCAAGGACGTCAGATACCAGCATCTTCGCCAACTTTTGCTGCTTACGAGATCTTATTTGTTTTCTTGAATCAAAGTAGTTTTCGGCTGCGTTTTGCAGGTGACAATGTGAGATGTGTATATTGAATAGGATCTGATTTTTGTATTGAATAAAGTTATAAACTTTTATTTAATTTTGCGCCGACTTCAAAAGTTATGACTAATTGTAGTGTTATAGGTTGTTTGGCGAAGGAAATTATTTTATACTTTTAAGCGCAATTTACAGTTTCATTTCATACCCCTTTTTTTTTTTTTTTTTTTTTTTTTTTTAGTTGTTTGAAGAGTAACTGCTTTTTGGTGTCGGTTCTATTTTTTTTACAAAAAGCTTTTATTTTTCTCTTTTCAGTGAAAACTTATTCATATAGCAGAACATCAAAAGACGTTCGACGGCAGCTTCACAAATCACAACTTCCAAGAAAAGTGACATAACTCAAAAAAAATGGTTTATGTCACTGAAAAATACATGAAATGCACCCAATGTGAACAAAAAAGTTACATCTCCATATAGAAAGTTATCCACTCGAGAGACAGTTGTGCCAGTGTTATTCTAGTCAAGTTATATTTAAGTTGATTTTTCTCAAATGCTGCATTTTTAAGTTGTATCACTTGTCTTCCCTTTATCAGATATGAGCAAAAAAACTGTCTATTGAATGGACATACGTTAAGTTAGTCTTTAGAAATGTAAAGAACGGATACCCTGTATTCGTAACCAAAAATTCTGTTAGGCATAAATATTGAACTTTACAGTGAATACGCGTCACCCGCTGCGCTGGAAATTGAGCAGCGTAAAGTTCAAACAAAGAGCAAAAGATGTATTGCAGCTGACGGACAGAAGTTTCAAAATCGATACTTACATACTGCTTTTACCAGTGTAGCTGCATGCGTTCAGCTGTTAGAGTGAGAACAGACTTTTGTGACTATCCTGTAATTTGTTTATATCTTAATGAAATCGTAATGAAACCTATTTCAGGCCAAGATCATTACAACAAAATAAGTATTAAAATTAAATCATCTCTTACGAAGTTAAAAGCTAACAAATTTCAACAGCAACAACAATGAGAAACATGATTTGTATTGAGAACCGCTTCCTTTATGAAGTCGGTTTAAAACATCTATGCGTTAATCGATGTGACCGCCATACATTGAATTTTACATAGCATAAATGTCACCCGCTACGCTACAACATATGCAATGTCGTTCAAGTCTGCACAAAATAGGAAACTGTGAACAAACAAATGTACTTTTTAAGCGTTATGTTTTTAGAATTAATGTCTAAACTATCATTTCGTACTAAATCGATGATGCTCTCTAATTTTATAATTCACTTTTTCCCCTGTCTTGAACCGTTTCCGAGATAGGAACGCTAACTCCACTGTTTTCCACCAGCTAGCGCTGTAGGCGGTTGAATCCCGTAGCACATCTTCACTACTTTTATGACTAGGCAGCAGCTGTTCAGCAGTTAAAAGAGTCAAGACTGACTTTTTGGGCACCCTGTATTTCCTTTTGATCTAAAGATATTACAATGGGACCTATTTCAGACCAAGACCTTTACAATAAAAAAAAAGATATCCAAATCGGATCATCCGTTCAGAAGTTATGAGCTAACAAACAAAAACAAAAAAAACATACGCTATGAATTGAGAACCTCCTCCTTTTTGAAGTCGGTTAATTAGAGCATCTCTTACGAAGTTATAAGCTTACAAACACCAACAACACATAGCTCGGATTAAGAACACCCTCCTTTCTGAAGTTGGTTGAAAATGACTTTGCGCTAATCGATGTGACCGCTTACAATAACAGTACTTTGAACCACAGAGTATACGTGTCATCCGCTACGCTACAAAGTGTGCAACGTAGTTCAAGTGTGCACAGTGTAGGAAATTGCGAAGAAACAACTGCACGTTTTAAGCTTTCTATTTTTATCAATAATCTCTAAATACTGTCTTTTTGTAGTAATCGATGATGCTCTAAAACTTCGTAATTAACTTCTCTCCCATCTTCAACCGTTTTTGAGATAGGAACGCTAATTCCGCTGTTTTTCACCAGATGGCGTTCTATTTTCTTTCGATTGTAAAGATGTTACAATGGGACCTACTTCAGACCAAGATCTTTACAACAAAACAAAAAGTATCAAGTAACCGTATTTTGAACTATATAGCGTATGTCTCACCAGCTACGCTACAACACGTGCAATGTACCTCAAATGTGCATAGTGTAAGAAATTGCGAACAAACAAATGCACGTTTTTAGCATTGGATTTTTAGCATCAATGTCTAAACTATCTTTTCGTACTAAATCGATGATGCTCTGCAATTTTATAATTCGCTTTTTCCCCCTGTCTTGAACCGTTTCCAAGATAGGAACGCTAGCATGAATGTCTAAACTATCTTTTGTACTAAATCGATGATACTCTTCAACTTTGTAATTCACTTTTCTCTCTTGAACCGTTTTCGAGATAGAAACACTAACTCCGCTATTTTCCATCAGGTGGCGCTGAAAGCGGTTTAACCTTGTACTGCATGGCCACTTTGCTATACTTACATACCATTTCTATCACTATAGCTGCAGCCGTTTAGCAGTTAAAAGAGTTGGGAGTGATTTTTTTTGGGCACCCTGTATTTTCTTTAGATCGTAAAGATATTACAATGGGACCTATTGCAGACAAAGGCCTTTTCAACAAAACAAAAAGTATAAAAATCGGAGCATCCGTTCAGAAGTTATGAGCTAACAAACATAAAAAAAACATACGGTTTGAATTGAGAACCTTCCTTCTTTTTTGAAGTCGGTTAATAAATTATTAATAATAAACAAGGATGAAATTTTTTTCAGCTTTTTTTTTTTTTTTTTTTTTGTAGGTTGTGATTTTGCTTCTGTAACATTGAATACAAGAAACAAAGTTTGAACTTTCAGACATGAAATTCTCTTATATATCTCATATAATTAAAAAAAAGTTTTCACATTGCCATGTTGATAAAACATTTATTTTTTTGTTAAATTAACCAATCAAATCATTTATTTCTATAACACAGGCATTTGCCACCTGAATTTTTACATTTTACTTTAATGTTTATCTTTTTCATAAAGTTTCTTTTTTTTTTTTTTTTTTTTTTTTTACACTCTTGTCGATTTCACCCTTGAGTTAAAGAACTGTTATATAAAAGTGTATGAAATTTTATTATAGCTAAAATCTTATATATCCAAATATTCCATAACTATAGCGTTGAGTTTTCATTGAAATGATGTAAATGGTAATAACTGGATTACTGTGAGTTGACGAATTTTTTTTTTTTTTTTTTTTAGTGAATGTTAAACCTAATATGCCTTTCCTACAATTTAATGATAAATTAACAACAATAAAATTCTTAATTTAATGAATTAAGGAAAGATTAAAAAAAAAAAAAAACCTCCAATACAATGAAAAAGAGTTATAGGAAGAGATTCAAGAAAAACTATACTTTTGGGTTACGTAATGTGATATTGCAATTCATTTGAAAGTTCCATATTGAATAGAATTTATTAGGGGGACCGGAAAATAATGTCGTTTTGAATTAAAATACTGACATCGGAAATTTATCCTGGATAAAATTTAAGATATTCTTAGGTAAGTTATAAGATGGTTATTTGTAAAGTACCATGTAAACACTGTTAAACAAAAATTTCCGATTTCATTTTATTAATTCAAAACGACATTATTTTCCGGTCCCCCTAATATATTTAACATTTTAAATAAAATTAGAAGTTTTATAACTTTTATTGAAACTAAATTTTCTATTTTAAGAAAACACTCTTCATCGGATGTAGAATCGTTTGTGATTAAAATTATTTCAACATTTTTCAATACTTGGATATTAAAATTTTTAATGTCATTTTCTTAATTTTAGTGCTGTTACATTTTAATAAAGTAATTCTTAAAATGTCCTTGAATGGAGAAATTTTTACATGAAATTTTAAAAATCAAAGTTTTCTTTTCTTTTTTTTTCCCCCCCCCAAATTCTTATGTACAGTCAGCCAAGAAAAAAAAAAAAAAAAAAACAAAAAAACGCCCCCCCCCCCGTCTAATTTCGCCGTAAATAATCGTAGAAACATGCGACTGGTATCGATCAGTTTGTAATAACGTCTAGTTTATAATGTTATAGACAGATTTTATTTAGGGGGTCGTCTACATATTAAAACTGACATCAACTTCATTTTTTTCAAAGGTAACCCCCCTTTTTTATAATTTATTTGAATTCTTTGGATCAAATCATCACGGAAAATGGTATAGTTTATATATTTCGCTCAACTTTTCATAGAGTTATAAGCTGTCAAAGTTTGGGGATGCTAATGTTAAATGAATGTGACAAACATTAAATCATATCTTCCGAAATAATTATGATATTTAAATTCTGTTTTTTTTATTCGTTAGAATGAAGTGACCCAAACATTTTCCATGCAAATTTTTGCTAACAAAACATTTTTTGAATTATGAAAATTATTAATAAATTCATATTTGAAAAAATTATGAATTATGACCTATGTAAATTTTTGCACGAATAGAACGGGCATCATCAAAAACATGGTTTTCGAAATTTACAGCTCGTTCCTAACATTATTTTTTGTAACCGTAACTTTAAACCATTTGAACTTCTTTATTTATATATTGCTAGTTTCTATGTAACGTAATTACACCTGATGATGCTATTATTATGATAGCGAAAAGCTTTGTGTAGTTTTTAATAAAAATATTGTATATACGTGTTTTAAAGTGGTTTTGTTACCTTTTATATTATTTTTTGAGTTATAGTGATATTTCACTTTTTATTCCTGTTAGGGGGCTGTCACTTGTTATAATCTGTATCCTCTATAAATTAATGTTTGTATATAATTTGACTGAAAACTATTTTAATTTACCTTTATGTTATTTTTATTGTTTCCTAAGCAATATTTTGATGTTTATTATACAAATTGGCATATTTTTGTAAAGTTATCACAATGTAGGCGTGGGATTGTGAAGGAATTTCAAATGAAAAGAAGTCCTGCCTCTGATTCGCTGAACCACTATTTAAAAAAAAAGACTAATTTGCATATTCCTATTTGACTCTATATGTGACGCTGCTATGCATAAATCACAATGGTATTTACTACATCGATTTTTGAAGACAAAACTTAAATGATTTAATTACAAATATGCAAAATTATTTTGTTTTATATTATAATGTTTTAGAAAATTTGTGAAAAGGCGTGGCTTACGGTACAAGAGAGGAATATATCCGATCCTAATATGTTAAGTCTTTCTTCATAAGTATTAAATATCTTTTTCTAGTTTTTCGCTGCTAAAATTCTATTTTAACCCTGTTACACTTTTTTTCGCATTTCAATATTCAAGAGTACGTACACCTCTAGTTAAATATCATGTTTTAGAAAACACGGTACAGCGAAACTGATTGCATGAAACAGCAATTATGCATTCGACAATCGTTTTATTATTATTATTATGAATATTTAATAATTTTAAAAAGATTTTTTACCATGAATTTTCTGTTTAAATTTTGTTGTGACATATTTGCATTTGGTTACTGTACCGTTTGTAAACTTTGTGTTATTTAAAATTTATCCCATAATGTAACATAATAAAATATCAAATTTCTATTAAAAGTTTTTTAATACAGAATCAAATAGTGAAAAATTGTTTTTTTTTTTTTTTTTTTTTTTTTTTAAGTTTATAAGATCTATTATTGGAACATAGCTCAATAGTATTTATTTTCAATTTCCTAATCACGAAATCAAAGTCACAGTTATTATGGAATAAAAATTTAAAACAAAGGAATAGTCTTATTACTTTCAAATATATAGATATTGATCTTACAGAATCCTGAAATTTCATTTAAAAGACTTTAATCGTCTAAATTTAAAAATTCAAAATAAAATAAATTAATCTAAATGCTTTTAAAGTTGAAACGGGAAGATTTCAAAATATATGAAAATTGGCATTTGTGTTTTGAACATTTTGGTGCGGCAGATATTAAAAACAATATTTCAATGATGAGCTGAACCTGAGCTTAAGAGAGGGCGGATCCAGCTATTTAGCACAAGTGATATCACCTGACTAAAACCAGAATAAACAACATTTTAATTTATTCCGGGGTATTTTTAGCCCACTGTTATTCCTTTTTTTTTTTTTTTAAATGAAATTTATCTTACTTTAACATAGATTTTTACTTTTTACCGCTATCCACATGTGACTTTCAGCATTAGCATTTAAATGAGGAGTCATCATCTTCTACCAAAGCAAATTTTAAATAAATTTAAAATCATATATATTTGTGAAAATCCAAACAGGTTTTTCCTACTAAGAAAGCCATTCCACACTGAAATACATGCGTAATCGGTCACTTATACGCCAGTTCACACCACAATATATTGGTAGGTAGGTAGGTTGGGTTTAATATCGCACTAGTACTGCGCTATGGGTAATTGGCGACGGTCTGGACGCACCCCTACGATGGTCCGGAGACACGCCATACTAATTTTTATCGTTCATGGAGAAGATGGCTTCCCTGCTTCTGTTCCCATAGTTTATTGTTCAGATTTTTTATTTATTCATTTTATTTTACTATTATTATTTTCTTTCTTTCTTCCCCCCCCCCCCCATTTTTTTTTTTTTTAATAGAGTAATGTAACATTTTGTCATTTTCAACTGAAGATTTAGATTAAGGGTAGTCAGCCTTTCTACACCCACCGTGCACTTCGGTATCTGTGTTAAGAGTAGAATTTTAGAACATCCCATTAAGTAGTAGGATTTTTTATTTTGCATATTAATTTGTTACACATTATAAAATATAAAAGCAAAAGAATATCGTGGAGATTTATGTAAAAGTTTTTAATAATGTCATGAAAAAAAAATAATTTAAAAAAATAAATAAATAAATAAAACTGTTTTAATATTTTTAAAAAGTCAATTAAATTAAAGAAAAATGAAAGTACTGCAGTATCAGAACAAACTCCTATTGTCACTGTGAAACGGCCGTGGGAACCAGGTTGAGTGCCACCGTTTCAGACAATTATACGGCAGCTTGAGTTAAAATAATTTTGAATTTTCAAACAAATTTAAAACCATTTACCTTTTTTTTTTCTTTTGATAGATATTTTAATATTTATTCAAGCAATTTAATTTTCTTCGTATGAAGTGAATTATTTGATGTTTAATCAATAGAAACCAATAAAAATCTTTTAATTCATAAAATAACTCAGAAAGTTCTGTGAATTAGTCATTTTTTTATTTTATAATTAACATTTCTGAAAACATTTTCCGGTGTGAAACTTAATAAATAATGTATATTGGGTGGTAGATCATGATTTATATTTTCTAAATGTATAGACGGACCCTTAATACATTTTCACGTGTAACTCTATTTAGAATTGATTTAAATTATACAAATAGATATGTTTTCCGAACCGCCTTGATCTCAGTAATCTGAATATTAAGTAAAAAATAGGGTTTGCCATTGAAGAAAAAGAAGTTAATGCCAGTTTTAATATGTAGACGACCCCCTAGGCAAAATGTAACTATACCGTTATAAACTAGACGTTATTACAAATCGATCGGTACCAGTCAAATGTTTGTACATTAATTTACGGCAAAATTAGGTGGGGGGGGCGTTTTTTTTTTTTTGGCTGACTGTACTTACTATCATTCACTGCGGTATGTTGTGAATCTCAACCAAATAAAAAATGCGCCTCTATTTTAAGGTAAATACAAGCTTTTTTATTTGTCTCTCCGTGGCTCAGATGTTTAGAGCGCCATGTTAGTAATCCGTTGGTGACGCGTTCGATACCCTGAAGGTCCGGAGTGTTAATTTTTGCAGACAATTAGTAGAAAAGATGTCAAATCATAGAAGAAAATTTATCGTTGACTACACAGTATCCTAAAAATTTTTGAAGAGTTTTTTTAAGAAGTCTTTTGATTACATCTCTTTTTAGAAGCAAAAAACAGTTTTTTTGTGGACTGCAAGCGCCATCTATTGGGCGGAATGTTCACTAAAATGTCAATGAAACAATTAACAATACAAAATAAAAATGATTAGGAAAAACGCATAAACATTTACCAAATCAGTAAAATGTTAAGTTATAATATAAAAAAATAATAATAAAAAGGTGCCTCAAACGAATAATTAAATTGCAGCTTTAGATCCTTAATCAGAAAATGAAATCACAAAACTTATAGAAAATCGTGTAGTGCTGCCATCTGTAGTAATTCGCAACAGATGGCAGCACTACACGATTTTCTATAAGTTTAGAAAAAGAAATAATTTATTAAGAAATAATTTAAGAAATAATTTATCTTTTCTTAACACATTTCAAATTTCCCCAGTTTCGGTTAATAAACAAAAAAAGTTACTTTTTTTTCTTTTTTTTTTGCAAATTAAGTTTTATTCTAACTTCGAAAAGGTTTATATGATACGCTATAATAAGAATTTGGGTTTTAAAAGTTTTTTAAAATAGATTATCTTCTTTTTTTTTTTTTTTTTTATCAGCCTGGACAAATTTTAATGCAGTTTCTTTTTTATTTGATAATTCGAAATCAGTATATCTTGCTTTTGGATTTAGTATATAGATAAGAAAATTTGCTGCTATTAATTATCATATTATAAACAAATACCATATTTTTTTTAAAGACCACTTTTTTCAGTTTTGAATAAAACAAAGATCAGCAATTTCTTTAATTATACAATTTTCACTTTATATCTTGTACAAAATAAATGTGCTCGCCATTATTATTTATTTTATTTTATTTTACTGCATTTAGCCTTAGACCCTTTCATTTATAATTGTTTAAGATAATTAGTATAAAAATTTTTCTTCTACAAATTCTAGATTCCCCCCCCCCCCATATATACTTTTAATAAAGCCAGCCAATCACACATAAAATACATAACTAAAACCTTCCCTGTAGCAAAACTACAATTGAAATAAACTGAATAAGTAAAAGTCATTTACATAAACATAATTTATAAATTTCAATTAAATAATCTGGTGTGTCACTCACACGACTCTCTCTTACCCTGCAATTTAATACTATAAACACATGTTGGACATTAAGAGGTAACATAACGAGTACTGTTATGAAAATCTATGTTAAAACAATTCAAATTAGGCTTCGGAAGGCTTTTAAATGATAGTTACTTTTGTGTGAGGGGAGCTGCCGCCCCCACTCAACCCCCTGTTTCATTACTGCACCTATATTTATATTGAATTTAAAGCTGTTATTAAAATTAAAAGTACACATAAATTATTCAGACAATTTTCACATGCAACATTCCTTGAAACTTATTAGTGTTGATCAAACTTTTCCAGCAACAAACTTATATTAATTTGAAAATAAAACTTTTTGGATCTCCTGAAATTATTCGTTTTTAAGTTACTCAAAGAGACGCAGACAAAGATCAAACTTTAAAAAACCTGACTTTGGTAATCAGGAAGCCTCAAAACGTGTAAATATACAAAAAATAAGCAATGAATAATTTGCTTAAAATCGTACATTATTTATGATATGTCTATGAGGAATTCATTTCCATTCCTGAGCAGCTTTCCTGGACATAGTAAAATACTCGTAAAGCACTTCCACTAACAGTAAAAAAGAATGTTATCGCTTAAATATTTGTAGCCCTGTATAACTTTTGAAAATTATGTACAAACCACATAGTGGACCTAAATATAATCCTATAGTAATAATTATACGACACAACCTGAAATGCACTTCCATCAATTTTCAGCTATTGTCGCACTATAATCTAGTTCTTTTGTGTAGCCCTTTTAAATGAACACTGAATGATTTCCCTGCCGTATTCTACATGAGACATGCTTTTACGCATATAAAAAATATACATTCATTTCATTTGGTTTAGTGAAGTCTATAGATGTTAAACTCTACTTACTTGCAATTTCTCCCGTAGACATAATATGTTTGAATACAATTGAGTGTCCCCGTACACGAACCATTTGCTTCATCTAAACGAAAATTTAGTGTAGCATCCCTATATGATACACATTCAGAATACCAAGTTTGGAGTTTCTGCTATAATTTGTTTTTGAGATATGCTGATAACAGACAGACACACAGGCAGATGCACACATAGACCAATCACTAAAAACCTGATTTTCGGATTCAGGGGACCTCAAAACATGCAAATATAACAAAAACTCGCTTTCGTAAATTTGACACAAAACAACACTTTCTCTATCTTATGGTTGTAAAAGAAAGTAAAAAGGGACAATAGAATAAACTTTTAAATTTTTTTGAAAAAAAAAAAATGTTTTTATGGGAAAAAAAACCAGTCGGTTTAAACCGTGCCAAGCTGTTCACAACATAACGAAATTAACATCATTCATTTGTACAAAATCACATTTTTTATAGAATATGATAAAATAAAATTTAACTAACCAGGATTTCCCATAATAATAATAATAATAATAATAATAATAATATATATATATATATAATAGATAATAAATATCAGATAATGAATTTAATAAAATCTTTTTGTAAAAAAATAGAACCGACTCCAAAAAGGAACTACTATTCAAAGAACTAAAAATGAAAGAAAATTGGCAGAAAATGGAACTGTAAATTGCGCCTTCACAGCAACCACTTTTTCCCCCTGTCTTGAACCGTTTCCGAGATAGGAACGTTAGCATGAATGTCTAAACTATCTTTTTGTACTAAATCGGTGATACTCTTCAGCTTTGTAATTCACTTTTTCTTTTGAACCGTTTTCGGAGAGGAACACTAACTCCGCTATTTTCCACCAGGTGGCGCTGCAAGCGGTTTAACCTTCTACTGCATGGCCACTTTGCTATACTTACATACCATTTTTATCACTATAGCTGCAGCCGTTTAGCAGTTAAAAGAGTTGGGTCTGATTTTTTTGGGCACCCTGTATTTTCTTTAGATCATAAAGATATTACAATGGGACCTATTTTAGACCAAGACCTTTTCAACAAAACAAAAAGTTCCAAAATCGGAGCATCCGTTCAGAAGTTATGAGCTAACAAACATAAAAAAAACATACGGTTTAAATTGAGAACCTTCCTTCTTTTTTGAAGTCGGTTAAAAACATAACGATATGCAAGTAAAGTAAACAGAAAAACTAAATGCTTGAGTTTAGAGGAACGATCTTACACTTGTTTTGATTGATTAAAAGGATGTTATATCATGTGAAATGCACGCCCATTGATTAAAATCAGTGTTGAACAAATTCAATTATCACCAATAATTTTAAGAATCAATATTTGATATATATAATAGGCGATTAATCTTTGAAATGAAACTTTCATATCAATGAATAATTTTTTTCCCTAGGTTAAACGACTTCACTCAGCATTTGATCGTATATTTTCATCCGGCCTTTAAAGCTATTGACAATCTTTCTTTGAATACGATTGTTGCATAGTGTCACGACGGCCCTTCCAACAGAAGTAGACCCAAAGCGGGCCTCTGTCTGAACTCTCACCTTTAAACCATTTTCATAGTCTACCTCTTTTTCGCATTTTTACTATCGCCGTTAGCACTGTCTTCTATATGAGTTTTTTCCCTGTGTTGTATTGTGTCTGTCCTGTTTCGAGCTGTTTTTCATCTTGTAAAAAAAAAAAAAAAAAAAAATAAAAAAAATAAATAAATAAAACATAAAACTGTTTTTCAACAATATATATTTAAATTGAGCTTATTCCCCCCCCCCCCTCTTATTATCCAATTATTTCTCACCACCCCCATTCTTCCTTCGAGTTTTGTAATGCTTTCCTTAAACTTTCTTCTTATTATTACTTGTGCTTCCTATTTCTGTATTAGTACCAGAACCCCTAATGTTTCATTTCTTCTTTTATGTTTTCTGTTCCCCTTTGGCAATGAAATTTTTTTTCAGAACATCTCACTCCGTTCAGTTTCCACCTTTATGCAAAGGAAGATGCGTGAACTAGTTCACAGGTTCTTCCGTCCCACACCGTTCGAGGTCAAGTGTTTGAAGTGATTAGGCAACCGTTGCAATTAAAATTTTGTGGTGCATATTGAATAGAAATGGCCTTAAATCTGGCAACACTGTCACACATCTTCCTTTGCAATAGAAATAAAGGAAGCAAAAACAAGGTTCGTAGTCATACAGTGCTAAATTTTTGGTACCAGTAAAATTTTATAGCATTTTTTATCATAAAATAACATTTTATTATTTTAAAAAAATTGTGGCCTTACAAAAGAACGATTCCGTACGAAACCTGAAAAAAAAAAAAAAAAAGAAGAAGAAGAAGAAGGGAGAAATTTCTTTTTTCTGAAAGTGTCCTGCGAAAAAAGCGTGGTGTACAATCCCTGTAATTGAAAAATTTTTTTAAATAATTTAATGTTATTGTAATTCTGTTTAATTTTGTAATATTTGCAAGTATACCTAAATTCAATTGCTGCGTAAAAACAAGCTATAAAGGTAAATGAATGGCCTAACTATTCTTTTGAAGACTCGGGGCGACAATGCTATTTGGAGGCCCTCCCCCTGTTCTTCAAAGCTAGCCAGAATGGAACCATAAGCATATATATATATATACTCACACGCACACCTGCCAACATCCTAATTATGAACCGAAAAATTTTTAGAAGCACTCTTTTTACAACACCACTTTATTTTTGGTGAAATTATCTCCAAATGTAGTTACAATAAATAAGAATAAAATTATTCTAAAAAGAGGCTAATGGGGGGAAAAAAGGCGGGTGCTTAAAAATCTTCCATTTATTAATGAGATGGTTGGCAGATATGTATATATATACATACCTGGTAACATTTATAATTTATTCAGGAGTACTGTTGATTCCGCCCTTTCTTCGCACTAGTCAGATTTTAGAGAAATTTTCGCCAACATGAAATTACGATTAAGTAAGAAGAAAAATAATTTTTAAATATACTGGTGCGTAAAAAGGGCGGGGCTTACAGTACTCTGGAATAATTATAAATGTTACCAGGTATGAAGGTGACCTTAATTAAACAGACAATGCTTACAGTGTTCTGTAGTGCGATCTAATTGTAAGACTGACGCCAAAGTTGTCTTGTCTTGTTAAACAAGACGGGGGACAAACGATCCCGAAAAAAGATCTAAAGTATTCCGCTAAAAGGATCATCTTATAAATGCGGTTTTCTCTCCAAATTTTAAAATATCAAGCACATTTTTTTTTTTTTTTGGTTGGTTGGATGGGTTTTACGTCGCACTAGTGCTGCGAAATGGGCAATTGGCGACAGTCTGGGACTCACACCTAGAGTTGGTCCGGAGACATGCCATCACAATTTTGATCCTCGATGCAAGGGATGGCTCTCCCAGGGCTGCCAACCATCTCATTAATAAGCGTAGACTTGTTAACGCCCCTTGAAAATACGCCCCTTTTCCCACACCACTTTATATATAGAGCAATTCTCTCCAAATAGTGTTACTATTAAATAAGAATGAAATTACTCTAAAAAATTACTGGTGTACAAAAAAAGGCGGTGATTAAAAGTACTACGCTTCATAATGAGATGGTTGGCAAGCATGCTCTCCGGTTTCGGTAACCCCCCAGAGGTATAATTTTTTATGCGAACATGGAGAACATTGCGGCCTTGACAAATTTTTTGTACACCTGCCACCATTAGTGTACAGTCGGTAACAAAAGTGTCCGAACACTAGCAAAAATTCCTATGTAAAAAAACTACGCTTAATACAGTTTTGCTGAATAAATCCTTGCCGAATCCTGTCCTTAGTCAGTCTAAGAACGCGATTCTACAAGGATTTATTTAACAAAACAGTATTAAGTGTACATTTTTTACATAGGAATTTTTGCTAGTGTTCGGACACTTTTGTTACCGACTGTACACGACGGTCTTTTGTCAGCTCGAGTACCGAACCCGCAATCTTCCAATTACGAAGCGAGCATTTTTTAAGGAATGGTGTAAGTGTATCAAGAGGTTTCTCTATTTCTCCAAACGTAGAATGCTCGAAATTCATAAATACAAAATTTATTCTTTACTTCTAAATAAATAAATTTCTCCAAATCTTTCTTGTGATTCCGTATTCTATAATGAACGTGAAAATACGCTTTATTTTTGTACTTTTTCACGTCTTTTCTGAAGCTTCGTCCAAACGTTTTTATAAAAAATCAAATCGTAAGAGTTATATATGCAGAGCTGCCAACCTAATCCGGCAAATTGTTTGTACCGCCCCTTTTTCTACACCACTTAATTTTTAGAGTATTTGTTTTCTTAATTCATCGTAACTATATTTGAAGAGAATTACTCTAAAAATTTATTGGTGTTGGAAAAGGGCGGTACTTACAAATTGCCGGATTAGGTTGGCAGTTCTGTATATGCTATCGGCAGTAAGTTTTAGATTATTAATTTATACTGTCGATTATGTATGAATCCCGCTAATAGTTAATACTGCTTTTCTTAGACATTATTAAATATAAAATATAAACCTTAATTTATATTATTAAAAATTTATAATTAAAATTCAATACACTATATTTTCTTCAAAAGATTCATTTTAAATGTTTGCGATTTTTCCAAGCTAAAATATTCTTTATAAAAGTAATATCCCATTTTTTATTCTCCTGCTAAATTCTTTTAAATCAAATTTCATCTTTCTTTTCATTTAGTTTTATATTAAAATAAAATAACATATTTACACAGAAATAGTGAATATAAAAGAAATTTCTTAAAGAAAAATGTTGTAAATTATAACTGCAATGAAATTCATATGTATCTTTCTTTTAATATTTATTAATGTTAATTTGACATACATACACGCACATTCACTCTCAGATACACAGGGTGGTCCTAAACTACTCTCTAAAATTTCTGGAGTGAGAACCTCTCTCAGTAACCTCTTCGTAAAATTTTTGTAAAAATGAGCTAAAACGTGTTTTGTATGCTACTGAAATTTCAAGAGAATTCATCCAGTACCTTTTTAGATACAGTTGGGTGATCAAATTATTATTTTTATTTATTTTATTTTTTCAATTTATATATATATATATATATAGTATTGAACGAAATGGCCTTGAACTTCAGACATTCAAAAAACATTTATATGCTCACATTTTCCATTATCGATTTTGTCAGATTACAATTAGGAGACCAACCACAAATTGAAGAAAAGCATAAATACCCTGAATCGCCTTGTTTCATAAAAAGCTACAAATCACTTTAACACATTGTTGCACTTACAGTCGGCAGCAAAAGTTCCCGAGCTCTATAAAAAATTCCTATGTAAAAAAAGTATAATTATTGAAGTTTTGATAAATAAATCCTTGCCGAATCCTGTTCTTGGTCAGTCTAAGAACATGATTGGACAAGGATTTATTTAACAAAACAGTATTAAGTGTACTTTTTTTTACATAGGAATTTTTGCTTGTGCTCGGATATTTTTGCTACCGACTGTACTATGTTCAATATTTTTATGTTTTTTTGCGAGATTCGCACAATTATTTAGGCAGATTTTATTTATTATTATTTTTTTTTTTTTAACAAGTTTTTTGCTTATACTAAGAATGTTTTTAGTAAAACTTTTAAAAACTTGCAGAAAATTTGAAAAAAAAAAAAATTAGATAAACTTTGTTTGAAACATAAAATTCACTATTCGCTGAAATATGAGTATTTGTGGTAAATATCTTTTTCCTACCCATGCACGAAAGGTAGAATTTTTTTATTACATATGATTGAAAGCTAGATATATTGCGCAACTTATATCAAAAGTGCGTTTGAATAGAGTAACAGTTAAGCAAATTATCGGCAAAAGAATGTGTTGGATTTTAGATATTTTCCGAAGTTGAAATTTCATAAGGGGTTTTTCACATGCCGCGTATTCAGTTTGAAGATCGAAGTATTTCAACTATATTGCAAAACACCTTTTTTGTGAAAAAATTCTTTATTGGTTTGCAACTCTAATATTTTTTATTTATTTACTAAAATTTGTCAGTTCATAAGGCATTTTATATTAAAATAAATCATAATCTGTAATATTCAAAGGTCAAAAGATGGCACCTCAAATTACATCACATGGGCAAAAAATGCTGTAATTTTAGTAATTAAAATCTGAAAAACCATTTTAATTTTTATTTATTTATTTATTTTTAAACAGTGTACTATAATGAAAAAGGGGGGGAAAAATCCACAAATTTTATGAATTCTTCAATAACGAAATGTTTTTAAAAGTATGTGCAAAATAATAAAAAGTAAATATGCTGAATTTAATGATATTCTAGTCATAGTATTTCTAAGAACTTGGATATTTATTAAAATGAAAATTTTAAGTAAAAAGAAGAAACATTCTAAAGGAAACAAACGATCAATAAGTGTGAGAAGAAAGTTGTTTAATAATTGTTTCTGAAAAATTAAGAAAAAACTTAGCTTTTAAAGATACGTATATCTGTATATAAAGGTTCATTAATGATATAAAGACATATAAATAAGTGAAGTATGCACATATTTTTTAAATATTTATAAATATACATGAAGAAAAATAGCATAATAATCTATATAATATTTCTCTAACGTGGACCAGTTTCAATTAATTTTTGTCGAAACGATACGATACGCGAGGATAAAAAATAATATTTATACATGAGCAATACTTAAGCACGCGGACTTAGCTCAATGGACTAATAAGAAAAAATGACGACATTTGTCTAATGAGATTACGAAAAAAATGTATTTTTAACAGTTGTTTCTTCAGAATCTTTGCAAGCGTCATTTTAAACCTAGCAATATTTTAAAGATATATACAGAATATGAACTTTTGTGTCATAAATTGACTAAATAAATTGACTAAATAAATTGACTAAAAAACACAATCATAAAATAAAAAAAATCAAAATAGGAATTAGTTTATTTTATTTATTTATACCAAAGTTAATAAAAAGTTCTCACCAACATGACGACAATAATTTAAAAGGCGTCGTGGGAGTCCTACATTAAAACTGTACTGCCCGTGGAAGTATGAAAATTGGGTCGTGAACCATGAATTTTATTTGGAAACCTTTCTTTGAATGATTTTGGTGCAATATTAATTTGGTTTTAATAATAACTTGGCTTCTGGTAAATTAGAATTTTAATTAGGCGGTGAAATTGGTATAACATTTATGAGTTTAAAATTTTAAAGGTAAATAAGAAAAGAAATAAAGTGCGAATATTTCTCATGGGTTTGCTAGTTCTAAATAATCACACAAAGTTATGCATACGTTTAAGATTAATGCATTTCCGTTTGCTGAATCCTCTCCGTGGAAGATCAAAACTAGGATGGCACGTCTCTGGACCATCCTTAGTGGTGCGTCCCAAACCGTCGCCAATTACCCATATCGCAGTACTAGTGCGACGTTAAACCCAAGGTACATACCTACCAATCGTTTGCTGAATAGTTTTATATGTATCACTTGACTACTTTTTAGATACCTGGAAAAATATTATCCTTTAAAATAAATTTTGGAGACTGGTTTACAACCTCAGGTTTAGAGTTTTCTCCCATGTTAATCAGGTGTGTGGAGTGAAAGGAATACACTAAATTAAAATCCATTTTTTTTTTTTTTTTTTTTTTTTTTTTACACAAAGGGGAGAGGGGAGAGACACTAAGACGGAGAATAGTTTTAGACTTAATTTAACTGAATTATAATACTACTACCTATTAGAACTATACTGAAGTGCATCTCACTACTTAAGAGCTCCGTGGCGTTAACTGATTTTCTTTAATCTCCAAGTAGTTATAACGTAACAACATCCGAAAGGTACAGTTTAGTAACACGATTCTAAAAAAGCCCGCCATCCTTAATTCAGAAGTCAATTTAACCCTTTCAGGGGCAAGCAAATTTTTTCATTTAAAACCAACAGCCACCAGAAATCAACAACAATATTAAAAGACAAGGAATAAATGAAGTTATTCTTCAAAGTTATAAAAGAAAAATTTCCAGGGCCAGTTTGTGCAATTTTCAATTAAAATTTGCGGTTGCACTATGCAACCACCGTCTCTGAAAGGGATAAAGTAAAAAGCTAATGAAATGATTCACTTTATTTATCAGAAAATACTCATCTTTAATTTACTGATATTCAACCATTAAGTAGTGATAGAAGTAGAATACAGATTACCTATACTAGCAAAGGAGAAAAATTCAGCGAACATCACTGCGGTTTTCGCGCCTTTTTTTGGCGATAATCGCTTTCTTGGCAACTAGTTCTTGGGATTTTGCAATTTTTAAATGGTTTGGTGGAAACCCACTTTCAAGGAGGTTGAATGCTTGCTTTGCTGGAAGTGGAATGTCGGTTTGGTAATAGAAAACAGGTTTCACGAATGAATTGGTGGGGACGTTATGTTCGGGAATAAAAAGGTTATTAGCCCGGGATGTACTCTAATATTTAGTCGATGTATCCAACTGACGTCCACCTACGCAATTCCCCTTAAATTCGTTCTACATATTGACAAATTACTTCCAAATAGCTGCCAACATTTTACACCAGTATTCTTTTACCTCAAATCAAACACTTATATGCTCAACTTGATACTTTCACCGAAACCATCGCCATCTAACACTGGATTCAGCTAATCACCCTGATACTTCCTACACAATATTTCTGTGCTCAACTCGATACTGTCACCGAAACCACCAATATCTAACGCTGGATCCGACTGGCGATCTTCACTCTTCCAGCTCAACACATGTGTACTCAACTCTATACTGTCACCGAAACCATCACCCTCTACTGCTGGATCCGGCTGCTGACATTCATTCTTCCAATACCACACATCTCATACCTCACAAAGTATTTAAAAAATATTACTTTCAAAGTGGTGGAAGAAGTTGACCTACATGCAGGAGCTTTTTACTAGCATTCCACCACCCACTAAAATGTTTTTGTAAAATATATTGTTAAATAATAAATTAATAATCAGCATATATAGTTACGCTCATCAGTGCCTGACTCTGCCACGCTTTAGGCTTAAGAGATTCCTTTGGACTCTGTCTTCTAATTTTCATACTTTAATTAATTTTAAAAAATCTAACTGTCCGATCGATGAGCTGTTTAATCCGACGGATTCAGAAAAATCGCCCCTTTCATTTAGTACCTTATTTGTAACGAATTTTTGATTAAATTTTTTAAAATTAATTAAAATATGAAAATAACAGCTTTAAAATAGACATTAAAATTTTTAATTGTTGCCATTTTTTTTTTTTTTTTTTTTTTTTTCAGCATAAAATGAAATATGCTTTCATGTGAAAAAAAAAAGTCTATATAATATTTCTCTATATATTATTTATTTGTTTGTTTGTTTTAGAGGGAGTAGTTTATAGTCATTTATTCTTCATTTAATAATTTAATTTGATGATAAAACTCCAATTTTTACATTGTTGTATCGTTTATAACATGAGAAATCATTTTTATACATTATTCTTGCATAGTAATTGAAGTGATGAATTTCCTTGGAAACTCTATGGCTCCTAACTATGAAAACCTAGGGGAGAATACACTCACTACTTTTGTACGCTAGGTTGTAACACAAGCATAAAATTACAGTCGGCAGCAAAATTATTGGAGCACTAGCAATAATTCCTACTTAAAAGATGGGTGCCTCATACTGTTTTGTTAAGTAAATATTTATCGAGTCAAGATCTTAGTCTTATACTGTTTATAAAAAGGTAAGTTGATGATAAAAATTAGCGATCAAACTAAAAAAAATTATATGAAGAGTGTAAATGTGTGCTTCAATAATTTTGCTGCCGACTGCACACTATCTGCACAGTCATTTGGAGCTATTTCCACATTGTTAAAATTGCAATTACATTGGCATATAATGTGGATAAGCTAAAAAACTAGAACTAATGGGGCAAAACTGAAAACCCTTTTAGAATCAGAGCAAATGTAAACAGTAATAGGTCGAAATTGTTAGTCTCCGAAATCACTGTTGACCATTG
>CAWVNO010003094.1:41644-102228 GCA_963930645.1 Salticus scenicus
ATATATATATATATATATATATATATATATATAGAAAGAGATTTTTTTGCCCCCCTTCCCCCCCCCTCCTTGTTGTCAAAATTTTTTTTAGATATTATGTAATATCTGTTTTTAATATCTTGATGTTAGAACCTTTTGGATATTTATTTTTTTCAGTGAGAAATAAAGCAAATGGGAAAAAATATGCTTTAATCCCGTTCTTGCCCCCCCCCCTTCTCCCTGATGGGGGACCCCGATATTTAAAAAAAAATTATGCCAGAAATCTTCGCGGGAGTGCACTCGACAACTTCCCAAAGTTTCATGGCGATCGGATGAATGGTATTGTATTGGATGAGGGATAAGCAGACAGACTTGCATTCGTTTTTTACATATAAAGATTACATTGTTACTGGTTTCTTGCTTGTACCAATATGGCCGCCGGTCGCTCTAAGCGCCTTACAGTTACTTCACTTTTCCCCATTCAAGAAAGTCGTCTGACCGGGTCTAAGTGTTTCCTTAGTCTGTGGGTTTATACGTTGATTGACTGGGTTTTACGTCGCACTAGTACTGCGAAATGGTGGCGATCAATATGAATTATAACATTTGATTGAACATTTGATTGTTAGAATAGTTGATTGAAATTAATACTCAAATAAATATATCAAAATTAAAATATTTAAGATATTTGAGGTTGAGTAGATTTTAAGCTTTAATTCGCACTACAGATATGCAATGGCGACAGTCTAGGATACATTCCAAGAGATCGTCTGTAGACGTGCTATTACAATTTTGATCCTTTACGGAGGGGATTATTTAAAATTGGAAAAACAGGTGCATAACGTTTATGGCGTCTTACATTTCTGGTAATTTATTTTGTAAAAATATGCATTAGAATTTTATAAGGTTGGTTGGGTTTTACTTCGCACTAGTGCTGCGCAGTGAATTTTTTATAGGTAATTAATTTTCTTAGAATTATTAACTGTGGAATCTTGTTGTATTTGAAATAATTGTTATGCTGAATGCAGACCCTCCGTGGCCGAGTGAGTATGTCACCCTCGCTAATCGCCTCCAAGTGTAAAAGAATGGGTTCGATTCCCCAGCTGACCCAGAGTGTTTTTTTAATTTTTTGCATTTTAATCCGGTTATGAAAGGCATACTATTGTAAATCACAGCTATCGTAGATCATGAGTCGGATCGTACAGTCTGCAGCAAAAGTATCGGAACACTAGCAATAATCTCAGTCAGAAAAAAGTACTCTTAATACTGCTTTTTTAAATAAATCCTTTTTGAATCATGTTCTGAGACTGACTAAGAACATGATTCGACAAGGATTTATTTAACAAAGCAGTATTAAGTGTACTTCTTTTAGACAGGGATTATTGCTAGTGCTCGGTTACTTTTGCTGCCGTGTGTACGATCTGACTTGTGATCCAAGATATCTGCGATTGTTACAAAAGTATACCTCCCTATGTTATATCTGTCCTCATATCGACGAAATTTACTGGCGGGGGGCGATGTCGAGTCAAACATACAAATCGGATGTATATATTAAAAATAAATAATATACGCAGAATGCAACCATTTATAAACTGCCGATGTACCGGACCCTCCTCAGGAGTGCATCGCAAACCGTCGCCAATTACATATAGTGCAGTACCAGTGCGACGTTAAACCCAACCTGCAAACATGACGATATTTAGGGTAGAATCATAAATAGTCTCCAATTGCTCATTGCGTAGCTCTAATGAGATATTGGATCCACACAACTCATATTCTGTGGAGTTGCTTGTTCGTCGAAGGTTCGTACTGCCCAATAAAATGATCAGACTTATAAGAAAAATGTGTTCGGATACGAAATGCTTTCATTTTAGTCAAAAAAAAAAAAAAAAAAGCTTTGTGTTTTAATATATAGTGTTTTGTTTTATTTAAATTTATATAAAAGTCTTGATCATATATTTTTTTAATGTCGTTATTAAAAACTTGACGTTAATGCTCTTACAATTGTTATTGACACAGCTTATTTAACTGAAATATTGAATGTTATTTAGAATTTCGACTAAATAAGTCTCAATCTGGTAAATTATCTGGTTTTTGTTAATCTATTCTGAACTCTCATGTGCTCGACAGCGTATGGAGTTCGTTTGGCTATCAAAAAGAGAGAAGAACATCTACATCTATTAAATCTTCATTGCAATGAAATTTCGAAGAATGCAGTCGCCAAACAGGCGATTTTTTGGAAATATTGCAAACATGCTTCCATTTTTAATAATTTTTTATAGCTTATCTATTGCGACTCAGCAGCTAATATTTTAGGAAGATGCTATTCATGATTAAATCCTATGCCAGAATTTTTTTCAAGGAAATCGGCGATTACCACTTCAAAGAGTTCCCTTGTTAGTTATATTACGTTTATTATTATAATTATAATATATGTGTATATTATTTCAAAATGCAGGGGGACAGTGGCAGATCTGGGGGGGGGGGGGGGGTTAGGGGATACTGACATTCACAATTGAATATTACAATTGTAAACTTTTCATTGATCTGGAATAACATCTTGAATCTTAGCTTCTCTTCCAAAAGTTAAGTTCTAGATCCGCCACTGCAGGTGGAGGGGGTGCCATAGCAAATGGGCCTAGGGCGCAATCTAACTTAAATCCGTCTCTGAGCACAACACACTATATACCAAGCCTATGATTATGGTAACCATTCAACTGTATCTCCCAAATATAATGACTGTTTACTAGTTGGTGAATTGTATCATATAGAGTCAGTAACTAAACACGCCCCAGAGTAAAATTGCTATGCTATGAAACAACTTTGACATTTAGTATGACAATAACAACCATGTGTAAAATATTACTCAGTGCTGCAAAGCTTTAAAATTACCTTCAAAAAATGACATGTGATATGCCGATTTATTTTAAAATATAAAGAGATATCATTTTAAATCGTTGCAGGATTGAATAATAAGAAGCACATTGAATACAGTTTCACTTAACACAAATGAATTCAATTTATGAAATATGTTCAGGAAAAATATAATTGCTAACATCAAATGACTTGTCAGCATTTCTTTTTATTTCACAATTTTGTCAGATTACACTATTTAGGAAATTTTTATTCTATCTTTTTGCTTTTGAGCATTTTGAAAAGCAAATGCCAAAACTTAAGTTACTTAAGAAATGTATTTGACTTAAATATATATTAATTTTTTATCAACATACAGTGATAAAATTGTAAACATTTATGTTTCAACTTTACAAAATCCTTTAGATTAGTACAAACAATGGAACACAAGTAAACTAAAATTGTTAAGACTGATTAAAATCTAATGAATTTAATAGCATAAAATTGAAAAAATACTTATGCAATGAATCTAAATCAATTGTAATAGAGTCATGGGTGAAACTACTTGATATGCAAAACCCCCTAAAAATGTTACATGAATGTAGAATGAAAGTCTGTGGTAGACTTATTAATGATATAATAGGGCTATTAAAAGTACTTATTTATATTTATCATAATTTATAATTGGAGGATTCTTAATACATTACAAGGCAAATACAATATCCGAAATGAGAAATCTCTAAAAAATAATAACAATAATTCAACATGAAATTCAAGGATAGCAAATTTTTCGAAAACCCTAAATACAGGGGTAGCCCCTGTAAAATTTCATACCTGTATCATCAAAATAATTTGTGAAAATGTGTAAAAAAGAAAACATAAATATTAATTTAAAATAATAACTAAAACTGCTTATCTTTATTTAACGCACAGTTCATACAAATGAAATTTTGATGATAAAAGCATTATTTTCTTAAAACAAGTGAGGATATAAGGATTAATTACTGTAAAAGTGTATATTATGAAAATATTTTATTCTTATATTTAAAATTTTATGAAATAAATTTTTCTACGTCTGTCGATATTCATATGTGTTAATGACATTTTCAAGGGATAAAATTTGTAAGAAAAAAATAATGTAACATAAGTGAGGTATAACATTCTAATATAACGAATAAAATTCATAATTCTTATCAGATATTACGATTTGTTGACAAACAACATGCATTTTACCCATCACGTGACCATTTAGCCCACAAAATTTTTTCGGGTGATGTGTGCAGAGCCCGGGCTACCCATTCACCACCTGTGAACGCCTTGGGCACGCATGGATAACCCGCAAATGATCACGTGATGCCGTCTGTGAACGGTGTGGATTAAACACGAGCAGCCCGTGCTCGCCCAGGCTGTGTATCGTGAACGCAACCCCAGAGAATACGCCACTGATATATATAATACATAAAAGTTTCTGCATTTCTAACTCAAGAAGTAGAGAAATTTTTCGAATTACTTTTCCCTAAAACATATTAAATATAAGAATTCTTTTTTTTTTCCCCTTTGTTGTAATTTAAAAAAAAGAACAATTTAAAAATTATCAGGAACAAACTAATTTCTTAAATACTTCACTTAAGTTTAATGAAACTTGAATTTAGTTGGGTTTTATTCCTAAAATCTTAAGGCTGGGATTGCGGTGCCTCGTTCTTAAGTCTTATCTTAAATGTTACGAACTTTCGTAGAATGGGCGTGGTTAAGAACGTTCTTAACTTGGTATTGCAGTGCCTCAAGCGTAAGTCCTCGTAAGAGAAAGCCAGCCAACCAATGGGAGACGCAGAGCGAGCTATGTTGTGATTGCGCTCGCATCCAGTTACGATTCGACTTAAGATAGCTCTGAGGTTGTCGTAAGATAGTGAGGCACTGCAATACGACTTGCGTTTTGTTTACATCTTAAAATCATATATTATTTTAAGCATGATTTAAGCTAGGGGAAAAAAAAAAATATATAGATATGTATAAGTATATATATATTGCCAATCGGGAACATCGGCTATTATTAGAAAATAATTTTTCATTGTTAAAATTTTAAATATTAACAGCTAACGTTTATTTACTTTTTTTTATAATCTTCTGTTCAAAAGAACATTATACAACGGTAACATACATAAAGTTAAATATTGAAAAGAAACCAACAGTAAGTGTACGATTCATTTCCTTGAGAAATCAAGGGAAAGGTATAAAATTTAAAACCTAGGACATTTTCAAAGTTTCCAAATTTGAATTAGCAATAAAAGTAAAAATCATTTAAAATTAAATAATTGGGTGATCAGTTAAACGTGGAAAATTAAGAATTGTTTACATAAATAACACTAGCAGGCTACGCCCGCTTCGCTGGCCACTATATTTAGATGAATCTCCAAAAGAATTGGATCATTATTTATTTTTCACATCACATTATAAATAAAAACTAAACTAATTACATTGGAATCGCTCTAGACCTCGCATCGGGTATTCGCTGACTACGGCAGCTCTTTCTCTGCCCGCACTGTATCGGGAGCAGGTTCCCACTGCCTGCAGAAATCTCTTTCCTATGTATTTCAATATGGGTATTTATTGACGATAGGTGGGTCTGCCATTATTTAAGAACTACGATTTTAAAGGTAACTGTATCTCAGCGTCTATTAAATATTTTAGTTTTTGAACCAAGTATTTTATTGCTCATGCTATTTACGTATTACATTTGATTCCGACCAATGTAATGAAATAAAATAAAAAGTAGATTTTCTTTCAGAAGGAATTAAATGCATAAAAAACAAATAAATTCCAATCAGTTTAATCCTTTCTACTATATACTACCATTATTTCCTGACAAATACCATAAATTAGAAAAAAAAAAAAAAACTTTTATAGAAATTAAATTAACAAATGAAAAATAATTTTTGTTATACTACAAAAATTATACATAAACATAACTGTTATAAATACGTTTTTAAATTTTAAATTTAATATATTTAATTTTTTCGACTGCATTACTATTTTATTGGGTTGTTCGATAAATAATTTCGTTTTTTTTCTCGTTTTTGAAAGTGAATTTATTTATATTAACAACAAACATTAATCAATGATATATTGACCATTTTGTTGGATGATCTTTTGTCATCTTCCGGTAAGTTGAAAAATTCCTAGTTTGAAGAAGCCTTGGCTTTTAGAAGCAAAGGTTTCAAAAAACGACATTATTTATCGAACAACCCAATATTTCCAATAAATATAATAAATTAAAAAGAGAAAAAAGATTCGCCCTCAAATAAATGTATTAAATAAAAAATTAATTGCATAATATAGCCGTTGCTAAGATACGCAGACGATTACAATCGAATAATAAATTCATGAAAAATGAAACATAAAAGCCAATGTTTAAAATCGAAAAACATTAATTTAAAAAATTCAAATTCGAAAAAATCTCCATGAGGTGCATACCTGCAGGGTCCCAGGTACCTATATGTCAAATTTGGAAGCTCTGCGATCAGTAGTGTGTAGTATTGTTCATGTTTAGATAAATGAATTTATTTTCCTGTTGGAAAAATAAAATTAACTCGTATTTTTTTGGCAACAATTAAATTATGGATTAAATTTAAATGGCTAATTTTTCGCTATTATTAGGGTATTATTTTCATTTTTTTATTAATTAAAAGAAAACTAAATAGAAATTCGAAATTCTGACTTCGATGTGCACAATGATCCTTCGGGGGGCATCTTGTGTTAAATCTCGTGACTGTCCGAGCTACCGTTTTCGAGAACAGTGAACAAATATTGCTCACTTAATAGTATAAGATAAATTTTTTTAAAATGATAAAATTGTGTCGTATCACGACCTTTCATTACAATAAATAAAATAAAAAAAGAAGACTATCTGTATATATTTGTATGCTATTTATATGCAAAGATCTCAGAATCTTTCAATGTCTTAACTAAGTTTACTAAAATTGTCATCATTCAGTGGGTTAGTATGAAGAAATTCAATTGCGAGGACGATTTTCTGCCATTCACGAATGGGCAATATTCTATAAATTCTTATGCAGCCACTATTAGCTCCCGTCGGATACATTGAAAACGTTGTAAATTTTTTTATAATAATCAGCTAAAACAAGTTACAATACAGTTATATGCTCTTGTAATACATATAAAGATATTGAAATTGAAGTCATAATTATTATTTCACCTTCTGTTTCGTGAGCAAGACTCAAACTGGTGCGAAAAATGGGATACCACCCGTACTTTAAAATTATTTCAAGAATTTATTTAAAAGTTTTAAATGAATTAATAAAACTATTGTTTTTCTCATGCTGAAAAAATAATTATTCAACAAATACATAAGTGTTATGTATGTGTTACGCGTAGAAAAACAATCTCAGAATTATTTTTCCTACATATCTACTGTATCATTGACAGTACTACAAATTTCAGCTCATTTTCTACTAACACTTGAGAGCATTCTTTACACTTTAAGGCATATTCACACAAAACCTGAAAACTAATGACCTATCATCCTAATGTGCTTTTTACTGTCCACAACTGTGATAAATGAGAACAGACAAAAGGAAGGAGGAAAATCCAGTTTTTATATACAGCGTCCTCAAAATTTGATATTTTAAAATCATATAGCCATAAATTGTAGAGCTGCATCACAAAATATTATCTCATTACGGGATTTTGTATTGATCCTTATATACAATCAGGAGACGAGTTCAATTTTTGTTCTTGTTGTTTGTGTGTTTAAAACAGCATTCTTTGAAAAGTGTTACCTCTGGTTATCCTTTTGAACATACTTCACATTAGAATAAGTTTTCTGCATGGAAAGTAAAAGTGTGTTTAAACATTGCTTAGTTGAAAATTATTTTTGAACAAGCATACGGTTAAAAAAAGAAATGTATTTTCAAATTTCCAGCTAGCGAAAATGATTTTAAACAGATTCCACATTAATGAAGTTTCTCTCCAGTATGACACAAAAGATGTCTTTTTAGAGATCCAACTTGTGAAAATGATTTTGAACACATTTCACACTTATGAGGTTTCTCTCCAGTATGACACACAAGATGTCTTTTTAAATGTCCAACTTGTGAAAATGATTTTGAACACATATCACATTTATGAGGCTTCTCTCCAGTGTGACTCAGAAGATGTGTTTTTAGATGTCCATTTCTCGAAAATGATTTTAGACACATTTCACATTTATGAGGTTTCTCTCCTGTATGACACAAAAGATGTTTTTTTAGATTCCCAACATGTGAAAATGATTTGTAACATATTTCACATTTATGAGGTTTCTCTCCAGTATGACACAAAAGATGTCTTTTTAGAGACCCAACTTCTGAAAACGATTTTGCACACATTTCACATTTATGAGGCTTCTCTCCAGTGTGAATCAAAAGATGTGCTTTTAGATGTTGAAGACGTGAAAATGATTTTGAACACATTTATGAGGTTTCTCTCCTGTATGACACAAAAGATGTTTTTTTAGATTCCCAACATGTGAAAATGATTTGTAACATATTTCGCATTTATGAGGTTTCTCTTCAGTGTGACTCAGAAGATGTGTTTTTAGACTTCCGACATGTGAAAATGATCTGTAACATATTTCACATTTATGAGGTTTCTCTTTAGTGTGACACAGGAGATGTGTTTTTAGAGATCCAATTTGTGAAAACGATTTTGAACACATTTCACATTTATGAGGTTTCTCTCCAGTATGACACAAAAGATGTATTTTTAAATGTCCAGCTCGTGAAAATTATTTTAAACATACTTCACATTTATCTCACCCTTATTTCTCACCCGAATGAATATGGAGATCAGATCCATATTAAAATTGTGTTTAAATGCTACTTCAGGTTAAGTTGGAAACAACCATACATAATTACGGAAGAACATTAGATAATGTAAATATATACATTCCAGTCGGTGGTGCACCACGTATTGTTTTGTCTGTTTTACACGCATCACAAGTGTTCACAAATTCCTTTGCCCATGTGCATTTTCTGATGTTTCCAATTATAAAATATTTGCACTGGTAAAACTTAAAAAAAAAAAGCTAAACAGAAATTTTGAATATCATCAAATATATTTATAAAGAACATTATAATTAGTTATAAAACATTATCATTATATTCTTTATTCTCCAATATTTTCCAATTTGGAGACGAATTTTCTTAGTAACTGTCAGTTTTTTCACTTCCTGTTCAGCTGTTGTCTCTAAATGTGTTACCTCCACTTTGTATAATAAAGGTACCTCATATAAAACAATCTGAAGCTGTTAAAATAAAATAAATTTACCTGTCAAACCAAAGAGAAATGAATCTGTAATAAAAACGATTAAATTAAGTCTCAAAACCGTAAAGTTTTATCAAATTAACTGCCAAAAGCAATAAAATGTTGCAGACACACACAGTAATGATGAAAATAAAATTTTTAAACAGTGCAACGTACAACCACGGAGTCGTACAACATATGTTAAAATAACATTAAAGACTCTCAAATAACTACAATAAAATTTCACCTTGGTCTCAGCCACAGACAAAAAGGCAAAAAGTAATCAGACCACGGAGTATTATTTAAGAGAAGACGAAAGAAACGCTGAAATTTTGCGATGTTGTTTTCTAACGTTAAGAGAGGGCGCCAGCGTTCGCTATACCCTGCTTTCCAGCTTCCGTAACGTTATTCAACAGGGAAATGTTTCGTTTTTATTTATTTTTTAAGAATAATATTGAGCTTAAAAAAATTCGGTTGAACGCAGATTTCATTTGAAAGAGTCTTTTTGACAACATGTTTTTTTTTTTTTTTTTTAAAGAACTATTTTAAGCATTTTACTAAGTGAGGGAACATTTAAAATGACGTTGATCTTTATGTGTAAAACCGAAGCTAAACTACATTGTTATGGAGAGATAGGTTTTTTTTTTTTTGAGAATGTTGGTTTTTTTGGATATCTTATGGCTTTGGTTTGCTGGTTTGGTTTGTTGAGTACTAAGATTTATTGCTTGCCTCTAGGGCCGCTTATATCTCGAAAATCCACACCACAAGGGTTTTACAAGGTTTTATTATAACAAGAACAGATACATGAATCACATAAACAAGGACAATACACCCATGCCTTATCCGGGATTTGAACCCGGGCCCAACTAAATAGAAGTCAGGGATGCTAACCACTATACCGCCTGGGCGGCAATATCTTATGGCAGTGAGTAACGCAGTGAGTCTTATAATTTTTCGTTGTTGCTATATTTGACGGTGTAATAAAATAATAATATTTAAATAAATAAATAAATAAATAAATAAGAAGTTGCTAGCGATTTGATTTTTTCATTCATTTCCTTTTACCAACATCAAGCTTAAAATAATTCTTTGTTATGCATTTTTTTTTTTTTTTTTTTTTTTTTGTTTTTTTTTTTTTGTTTCTGTATAACCTGATGTGCAATAAAATTACATACTGTTTCAATAAATTTTCAAGTTTTGGCATTATATTTTTCAGCAAAAGGAAAAGTTATTTTGGTTTACTATTGGTATGAAATTTCCCAATATACTCCCGATAAAAAATTACGTTAAAAAAAAAAAAAAAAAAATTAGAATAAACATGTTAAATCATACAGCAGAAACACTCAAGATTGTATGCACGAATGAACTAAATTAAATTTACAAATCATAATCTGTGATTTGCAGTTTCAATAAATTACTGTCATTAACTCATAAATCACTGGTCTATGTTGAATATTTGAATATATCATAAACTTTGACCATCTTGTGATTTAAACTTGAACTTTTTATTTAGTTTGGTAATTAAATTTATTTCATGTAGCTTTTATAAAATGCATTTTTTTTCTTTCATTTTCTTTTCGCACTTTAGAAATTAGTTTTAAAAAGTGATTTAAAAAATAAAGTTGTAATTTTATGTAAAGATTTTTCTCAAAAATTTTCACCAATGCATGCGAATTTTGTAATTAAGTCTTTTTTAAATTTTGCTCTTATATATATATATATATATATATATATATATATATATTAATTGAATATTTGATTAAAATTATGACCAGTTTCAACTGCCTGAGTCATTCTCAGAAACAGAGACAATGAAGAATCTAAGTCTAACCATTGCTGTATCATGTAGTGCAGCAGTACACTATTTTAACATTATACTAGTAAACCCGTGCGAAACTTACGCAATTGCATAACTTATTAAAATTTCAGGTTTTTTTTTTTTTTTTTCAACACACAAAATTAAGTTGAATTTTTGCATAATAATGGATTATCATGAGAATTATTACGTTAAAAATAGTACATATGGAGTTGCATAAAACTGAGCCTAATAAAATTAAACAACAAAAACTAGGATAAGGTGAATGTATCAAAGTGGAGGAAGAAAGAATAGCCTAGTGAGTAAGGCATTTCCTTCTGAGATCATGCTGGGTTAATAATACATTTCGTTTCTTATAATATTAGTGTAATAGGATACTTGATATTAGAAATTTAAGAGAACAATTAGTGTAATTTTTATGTTTAGCATACTCTAAAAACTTTCATCCAAATTAATTTTAATAAAATTTTATTAAGTAAATCATGGCATACAATATGGAATACTATAGCAACGGAAATTAAAAAAAATTCAGGCATAAAATCGGAGGGAACTGTATAGTTGTAGTGAGAATAAAAACATTTAATATTATATTATAAGAATCATTTATTCCATTTAATTAGATATACAAGTTATAAAATACTGAAACAAAGTAAAAATCATTTATAATTAATAAGTGAAAATTATCTTGCAATGCTAAATTTTAAATTCTAGTTTTGTGAATTATTAAACGCAGAGTATTTACACAATAATAACAACAATAATAATAACTATTATTATTACAGAGTATTTATAGGTTTTATATATAATAATTTTGATACTCTAAATACTGCACCACATTAGATTGCATATTGTAAATTAGTAAATGAAAAATTACCGAATTGTAATTAAAGATGTTACCCATTTTTAACATAAATCATAGAATGCCCTGAAATCGATGTTACACTTAATAATGAAAGGCCCACCAGCGGTCGAGCGGTTCTGCGCTCAAAACTGGTAGGCGTGAGGTGCTGGGTTCGATCCCAGGTCACGCTCGTCGGCCTAGCCGTTCGAAGTTTTCCGTGGTTTTCTCCGAAACGTGCGTAAATACGGGCTAGGACCCCTTAGAAGGCCTCCAGGGAAGGCACTCCCTTTCAGGCTTAGGACCCAAGAGTAGACTATCGGCCTTATTCCGCAACACCAACACACACTTAATAATGAAAAAAATATGTCAGTGTTGTAACCTTTATTATAATGAAGAGCATTAATTTATCTCGAGAAACGACAGGCATTACACGGATCAAGATAATTCATAAGCAGCAAAAACAAATAATAATAAGAATCCTGCATCGGGTCGGGTAACCCGATTTAACCGGAACCCAACCCGACCCGCGGGTCGGGTTCGAGTCGGGTTGACAGAGTTTGTTACAGCTAGGTAACTATGTTTACAACTATGTAACTAATTTAAACATTCTGCGCATACTAGACTTGTATCGGTTGGTTGTTTGGTTGGAGGATTTAAGGCCGATTGACTCCAGATTTGTCCTAGGCCTATAGGGGGAATGCCCTCCGTTTGAGTCTTTCTAAGGGGTCCTAGCCCGTATTTACGCGTGATTCGGAGGAAACCACGGAAAACTCCGAACGGCTAGGTCTATGAGGCGACCTGGGGTCGAACCTGACACCTTCCATCTACCAGCTTCGAGCGCTGAACCGCTCGGCCGCTGGAGGACAGATATGTAACGGAGCTCCCTATTCGTATCCGCGGATATCCGCCAGAAAATTAGATCCGTATCTGTATCTGGATCTGTTTTCTTTTCTTCAACGGAACTAATATGTATCTTTTGTAGGAATTGTATGAAAATTTGAAAAGTATTATAAATCTTTCAAATTAAAGGAATACATATACAGTATAACCTCGCATTTACATTCTAGAAATTGAAAAGACTTCGCAGTTTACAAGTTTTTTTTTTTTTTTTTTTTTTTTTTTTTTTTACTTTCTTCTATATTCAGTAGAAGAAAGTATTAGATTCGTAAAAATTTTCAACTTCCGGTTTTTGATGGATTTGCATGTTTTTAGAGCCCCGAACACGATTTGGCTATTTCTAGAAAATATTAGTCTGTGTCCCTGTATGTGTGTGACAAAAATTTTGTGGTGACTGTATCTCTGGAACTATTGCCCATAATTGTATATAAATTTATAAATAAATGCACCTTGACATAAATTAGTGCCTATCAACTTTTGGTGCACATCACTCAACAGATAGCGCTGCTATACAGTAATTTCCACAATTTAAGGGAATGCTATATCTCAGGAACTACTGCAGACAATTGCATATCAATTTATATGTAGATGCATCTTCACATAACCTAGTCCCTATCAACTTTTTATGTCAATTTCTCAAAAGGTTGCGCAGCTATACAGTGATTTTTACAGTTCAAGGAAAGGCTATATTTCAGCAACTACTAAACAAAATTGCACATAAATTAATATGTGGATGTACCATGATATAATTTATAGTCTTCCCACTTTTGGTACCAATAATTCAATAGGGGCGGTGTTATACAACGATTTCCTTAATTTAAGGAAAAGAAATATCTCAGGTTCTATTGTGTATAATAAAAAAAAAAAAAGGATATTGAAAAGACTATAATCAGACATTATGCCGATTCAATTTGGATGCATATCGACCAATAGGTGGCGCGGCTGTCCTGCAATTTTCCCCGAGATGGAAAAGCTATATCTCAACTTCTATGCCTATGGTGTATACCTGTACAAAATTTGATAAGTGAAATAACTATTATGAAAACGCATTTTTTAATATACTATTTATGGAGAATAAAACTGTCTTTCTTTGTTTGATTTCCCTAAGATGAAAATTATTTGCATTCATCACGTTAAACTTCTTAATAATAGTTTTAATAAATTATTCGCACTTAGTGAATTTGACAGAAAAATATAGAAGAATGTCTTATGGTGGTCACAAGTCACAACATACTAGTTTATATATATATATATATATATATATATAATTTACCAACTGTGTGACAATGAAAATTTACTTTATTTTATGTCATGTTATATCATTTTACCTTATTTTGCATGATTTTTAGATGAATAAGTAATGTTGATTTATTTTTCGGGTCGGGTTCGAGCTAGATAAGTCGGGTTTCAAGTCGGGTTCAGATCGCAAAAAATTCTCTGTTGCGGGTTCGGGTTGATGAAAATTTTTTTGTCGGGTTCGGGTAGGTGAAATTTTTTTTGTCGAGTTCGGGTCTTGTTTCGAGTTGATTTAAAAATCATCTGTCGGGTAAAACCCGACCCGCGCAGGACTGTAATAATAATTCTTACCCGTGGAGCAGAAAACAAACTCGGGCATTTCTGTCCTTGGGCTTTTCTCTTTTTTTTTTTTTTTTTTTTTTTTGTCCCTATCATAACCTGTTTTACATCCAGGAACGAAGCATTTACTTCCATCACAATTAAGTAGTTTTAAGCACGTACAAAAATATTAAACTGTTTAAAATTCAAAATTCGAAAAGCACGTCAGTAGAATGAAACTGAAAACAATAGTACTTCGCGCCGAGATACAGTGTAAAGGGACAAGTGTCGCCCCCAAATAGCTGGCAGAAATTCACATCGCAGTTTTAAAGCTTCCTCCCATTGGACTTTCATCTCCTCTTTCAATAATACTCCGTGAATCAGACATTCAATATGGCCATCGACCTCCAGCGACCCCACCTACTTTGTAAAGGTCATGAAACTGTAGAATGGAGGAACTTCCTTTACGGGATTCCTCCTTAAAAAGTGGACCTCATGCTGAACTGACCGCAGAGTGGCGCTGACTGTAGTTGATGTACCACGTTAACACTGAGTACAGTGGGCGCGCATCATTATTTTTCTAATTATTGTTGTATTTTATGATGAATATGTCTAAATCTGTATGCTGTTTTGTATTTGGATGTGACTCTTGTAATGCAATAGCTAATAAATAAAATAAAGAAATTCTGGAAATTCCGGCATTGTTTTCTGCTGTCAAGGTGCGTATGCTTCATGATACGTTGTTCATTTAACATTTAAGTTATTTATATTTAAAATTAAATTTTTCTTAATAATTATGAAAAACAAAACTTCAACAACGGCCACTTTTTTTTTAAAAAAACGTTTTATTAAATATTATTAAGTTAAGTTTGTCAGAATAACAAGGCTTCACTATTTCATTTGTAATATATATGTATATATATTTACAAAATTTATATCTTATATACACTGATGGAAAAAAAATCCCAACACCAGGAAGGAGTTGTGCTAGATAAACGATATTTGGTAGGCGTGTTTATACATCTGAAAGATGACGTCGATTCAAATTTCGAGCTACGCGCATAAGTGCGGCGCTAGTAGCGACACTATGAACATGCAAATGAGGTTTGCTTTAAATAAGCGCTGTAAGGTTCGTGATCGTTATGTACAGTTGAGATTTGACGTAGTGGGTTAATGTTGGTCAAGGATGCCTCTAAGAAGACGAAGAAGCCATTATCAAAAGCTCACTGAGTTTGAACGAGGTCGTGTAGTAGGGCTACGAGAAGGTGGGTTTTCTTTCCGCGATATTGCAGAAAGACTTGGCAGGAATGTATCCACTGTGTATGAGTGTTGGCAGCACTGGTCAAGGGAAGGTACTGCCTCAAGAAGACCGGGTTCCGGGCGGCCACGTGGCACTACTGAGAGGGAAGACCGCCGTGTTCGGCGTATGGCTGTGGCTAATCGTACTGCGTCTGCAGCTGAAATTCGAGCTTCCGTTGGCCCACAGTGACGCAACGAACTGTTACAAATCGGTTACTTCAAGGACAGCTCCGAGCCAGACGTCCTGTAGCGTACATTCCACCGACTCCAAACCACTGCCGTTTGCGACGTGAGTGGTGTCAACCTAGAGCTCATTGGAGGACGGAGTGGAGATCTGTTGTGTTTTCTGATAAAGCCGATTCTGCCTTGGTCGCAGTGATAGCTGCGTGTTGGTTAGAAGAAGGCCAGGTGAACGCCTGCTAGCGACCTGTCTACGGCCTATACACACAGGGCCTACTCCTGGTGTTATGGTTTGGGGAGCAATTTTGTATGACAGCAAGAGCACTCTCGTGGTTATCCCACGCACACTGACTGCAAATTTGTACGTCAGTCTAGTGATACAACCTGTTGTGCTGCCATTCATGAACAGCATTCAAGGGGTTTTTTTCCAACAGGATAACGCTCGCCCTCATACCGCTGTTATAACCCAACATGCTCTAAAGAGTGTCGACATGTTGCCTTGGCCAGATCACCAGATCTTTCTCCAATCGAGCACGTATGGGACATCATTGGACGACAACTCCAGCGTCATCCACAACCAGCATTAACTGTCCCTGTATTGACCGCCCAAATGCAACACGCATGGAACTCCATCCCACAAACTGATATCCGACACCTGTACGACACAATGCATGCACGTTTGCATGCTTGCATTCAAAATTCTGGCGGTTACACCGGTTACTGATGTACCAACATTGCACATTTGAAATGGCTCTTCTCGCCAATGGCTCTACCTGTGATCTTGAAACTTCAATCAATTAAATATGTTACCTAGACAAATGTATTGCTGAAATTTCATTACTGTACAATAATTTTTTCTTGGTGTTGGAATTTTTTTTTCCATCAGTGTATATATATGTATATAATATGCATGTTATATATATATAAAGAAAAAAATATTAGAACTTTACATTTAGCAAATCTTAAGGCGTACATTTAAGAAAGTGATGCAATTTAAGTCAGGGATAAGCAACATCATTGAAATGTTATTAACAGGTGTAAAACCAGCTTTATAAAATCTTTGACTTGAAATTTAATTAAATGTTATTTTTCTATGAGTTTTGTGATTTTCAGTTACAGAAATGTTAGCTCAAAAAATATAAAATTTCGTCGGATAATTTAATTTAATTAAACATTATTCTCTTTAAAATTTCTAAATTTTCACCCGAATTTAACCTGCAAGAAACCGTGAGGTTCTGCTGTAGAAACTAGAAGATGAGAGATGCTGTGTTCATTCTCAAGTCATGCTCGACGTCTTAAACGTTTTGAGTTTTCCGTGGTTTTCTCCGAAACTTACGTAAATACGAACTAGTTTTCCTCAGAAAATCCCCCCACACACACACACTGAGGGCATTCACCAAAGACCTAGGATCCGGACGTGATCAAACGACAGTAATCCCCTCAAACCAATCCATCAATCTAATTTAGCAATTTTTAGACTGAACACATATTCTCTACTGTTAACGAAATTAAATGTTTTGTCAAAATTCTTTACGAATTCGCGATTACAATATATCCAAATTTGTTTATTTTATTTTTATTATTATTATTATTATTTTCCAGTGCAATTCGTTTTCCACAATTAGTTATCTTAGCCGGTCTGAGTTTCCCGAGTTTTTCTTCGAACTCGCGTGTATACATGCTTCGATAACCTTAGAAAAAAATTCATGAAAAGCATTTAAATCTGGCAGAGAATCTTAACTATATCAAACGACCGTAACCCCCCCCCCCCCCCAAGAAAAAAAATCTGTGTAATTTAGCTATTTTAGACTGAATTCACAATTTCTATTATTATTATTATTATTATTATTATTTGTCAAAATTGACTATGAATTCGCAGTTTACAATATTTCAAAATTTAGTATTATATACATTTTTATTGATTGCAACCAAATGTCACAACTCATCATCTTAGCCGTTCTGAGTTTTCTGTAGCTTTTTCCAAAACTCGCATAAATACGAACTAAATAGTTTGGAAAAACCCTCAGGGGGCATTCGATCCAGGCCTGTGACCTTCATGAAGTTTATTGACCGCAACCCCCACATACCATTAACCTAATATAGCGATTTTTAGACACTTTAATCTTTACTTTTAACAAAATTTTAATTTTTGCCAAAATTCGTTTTAAATTCGTGATATACAATATGTAACAACTTATTGATGCATTTATATATTTTTTTTTCTATATCACAATACTCCAATGTCACAGCTCGTCGTCTTAGCCATTTTGAGTTTTCGATGGTTTTCTCCCAAATTGCTTGAATACATGCTTGGATCTCCTTAAAAAAAAAAAAAAAAAAAAAAAAAAAACGCCCATGAAAAATATGTAATTGTGCATTATAATCAATCCTAGGATCCTAGCGCAGTCAATGGACCTTAAACCTTAAAACATCAACTTAATAGCGATTTTTTTGACTGAACTCATAATAGCTAAAAATTTAATTTTTGTCAAAATTGGTTACAAATTTCGCGATTTATAATACACTACATACAAATATATATATATATATATATTTCTTTTTTTTTTCCCTAATGCGATCTAATGTCACAATTCATCGTTTTAGCCTTTATCAGTTTTCCGGAGATTTCTCCGAAATTCGAGTGAATGCATATTTAGATATCCTTAGAAAAAACACCGATGTAAGGATGTTTTTCTAAAGATTGGGATAATAACAAGTTAATCGGTCGAAATTCTTAAAAGCACCAGCGTAATTTAGCGATTTTTAGACTAAACCTATTATCGCTGTTTTCAATGAAATTTTAACTTTTCTCAGAATTGGTTATAACTTCGCGAATTATAGTGTGTTACAATTTACTTTTTGTTTTTTCTTAATTTCTAGTGCGATACAATATCACAATTTGTCGCCTTAGCAGTTCTGAATTTTCTGTGGTTTTCTTCAAAACTCGCATGAATACATGCTTCGATCACCTTAGAAAAACATCCCGAGAATCTTAAATATATCCCCCCCCCAAAAAAAAATATATATATATATATATCGACCTAATTTAGATTCTAAATTCATAATTTATATATTTATATATATATTCGCAATTTACGATATTTCAAAATTTATCTTTATATACATTTTTTTTTCTACTCAATGTCACAACTCCTCATCTTAGCCGATCTGATTTTTCCGTAGTTTTCTCCGAAACTGGTGTAAATACGATCTAGATTTCTTTAGAAAATTCACCCACAGTGGGCATTTCACCCTGACCTATGATCTTTATGTAGTTTATCGGCCGCATCCCTCACAAATCATTAACCTAATTTTGAACCAGAAAGAAATTTGATGAAAAAATGATATAGTAATTAACAAAAAAAAAAAAAAAAAAAAAAGAAAATCTATAAAAATTGATTTTCCAGGAAAAAGTTGATTTTATTTTTGCCATTTTGTTAAAGACATCAAAAATATAATTACCATTCCCTTTCTTTTCTTAATATTTAAATAGATATTGAGATACAAGCATAAATATTTCTAATTAAAAGTAATATTTTTTATTTTCATCTTTAAGTTTAAGTTCACTTATTTTAAATAATTTGTCCAAAGAAAATTTAAAAATCTGAAATTTTAAGAGAATTTCGATATTTATCCTAACAAAGAATAAATAATTTTTGTCCTTTTGGACTTTTTTAAAAGTTAAATTATGTTTGTTAGTTATTAATACAATTTGTAATTTTTATTAGAAATATTTTAAAAATTTTAAATTGAATTTGTTTTTTTTTTTATACATTTTTATAATTAAAAAAATAAATAATAAAATAAAATAAAATGTATATTTATACATTTGTTTTTAATTTGAAAAAAAAAAAAAAAAATAATAATAAAATATATATTTATATCTTTTTTTAATTTGAAAACATAAATAAATAAAAGATATAGAGAAAATTAGAGAAAACTTTAAAAAATATGCTGCTACTTTTAATGAAATTAGCAAGCAAGCGTTTTCTAATATACGTGATAGATGGCGTAAATTCCGGTTGATGTACGACCGAGCTTGTTACGTGTGCCAAAAATTGAACACGCAGTGATTATACCTTAGGGTGACCAGACGTCCTCATTTTGTGAGGACAGTCCTCATTTTTCAAGTGTTGTCCTCACATATTTTTAAAAGTTCTCATATCCTCATTTGTCCTCATTTTTGGACATTTGTTCTCATTTGTCCTCATTTTCCAGCAATTTCCTTCTTTACTTAAAATTTCAACATTAGGATTAGATATTAGATTAGTAGAGATACTGCTGACCTTATTAGTTTTCAATACTGATTCTACAACTCAACACAACGTAAAAAAGTCACGATTCATTGATTCATTATATGAATTGAATCATGCAACACGAGGAAATAAATGTTAGATGCACGTGAATCCGTTGTTGTTATGTATTTTCCTGGCGTGTGTTTCTAATTTTCAGTTTTTTTTATAGTACTAATTGTTTTGTATTTAATATGGAAAGAGGCGTCAAACGGAAATGTAAATTTTCCGACGCTTTGTCTCAGAAATATAAATTTATTAGGAAAGCTTCTGAGCGCGGTGGTAAGTCGGATGTCGCATGCACAGTATGCCATTGCACATTTTCCATTGCCGGTAGGATTAAATCTCGTATCGAAAAGCATGTGAATACAGAAAAGCACAAAAATTCGCTGTTGAAAGCGAGCAGCAGCAAATATTTGGACGATTTTATTTACTCTAGTTTAGCGAAAAACGAGGCTGAAATAGCAGCTGCTGAAGGTATTATGGCATTTCATGCTGTTCAACATCATTACAGTTTAAGGTCCATGGACTGCCTGTCAAAAGTGCTAAAAACAGTGTATAATCCGAAATTTTCCTGTGCAAGGACGAAATGTCAAGCAATTGTAGAGAATGTGTTTGCAAAATATGCGGAGGAACAATTAATAAAAGAACTGGATGAAGCATCATTTGTTTCTATCTATGAAGATTGTTCTAATCACAATGATATAAAATTATGTCCCATTCTTGTAAGATATATGAATCCTAATGATGGAATTAAAGTAAAAATTTTAGAAATAGACAATCTTCGAAATGAAACTGCTGAAGTATTATCTGATTACATAATTTCAATATTAACCAAATACTCATTATTGGATAAAGTGGTATGTTTTTGTGCCGATAACACAAATAGCAATTTTGGTGGTGCTAATAGGAAAGGCTTGAACAACGTTTTTGTAAGATTACAAGATAGTCTGAAGAAAAAACTTGTTGGTGTTGGATGTGCAGCCCACATCTTAAATAATACGATACAGACAGCTGCTGACAATCTTCCTATTGACATTGAAACTATATTGATGAAAATTTACTCATATCTTCATATCTATACTGTAAGAGTTGAAAATTTGAAAGACTACTGCAATTATGTTTCTTCAGAAGTTCAGTATAAAAAAATTTTGGGATATAATAGCAAAACACGATGGCTATCGCTTCTTCCTGCAATTGAAAGACTGTTGGATATGTTTGAACCTTTAAAAGGATTTTTCTTAGGTGAAATAAAATGTCCTAAAATATTAAAGAATTTCTTCGAAGACAAATATTCGAAATTGTGGCTTATTTTTCTAAAGGTACAAGCCCAGATTTTTAATGAGGCTATTAAAAAGGTTGAAGGTGAGCATGTGACTATTGTTGATGTTTCTATAGTGGTACAGGACACATTGAAAAAATATGAATCCCGTATATCTGATAAATTCATACCTCAAGATATTAAAGAATTTGTAGTGGAATTTGAACTTGATTCAAATGTAGTTAAAGAAAAAATAATGTTATTCTACGAAAACTGTACAGATTATTTGAAAAAGTGGGTGTCGCCTTTTAATACTTTTCCCGTATTTTCTTGGATAAATTTGAAGCAATATCTTGAATGGCAGAATATAGAAAAATGCTTAGGTCCAATCAAGGACTTTGAATGTATGGAAATGGACGATAACGCCCTGTATGACGAGTTTGTGCATTTAAAAGAGTACTGCAATGACAAGAAAATAAAAGACTGGAATGAGAAAAATACCTCTGTTGACAAACGGTGGATTGATATATTTAGTCACATGAAAAGTAATTATGTGCCATACAATAATTTAAAGAAAATTGTAGAAATTATTTTATGTCTTCCTGGAACAAATGCTCCTACTGAGCGTGTCAATTCAGTGATGAATAATATATGGACTTTAGAGAAAAGTTCTCTTCAAGCTTCAATGCTAAAATCCCTAATTATTGTAAAAATGAACTTTGATTATTCTTGTGCAGAATTCTATAAACTGCTTTTAAAAAATGATAAATTGTTGAAATTAATACGATCTTCAGAAAAGTACTTAACTTGTTAAGTAATGAAATTTGCTTCAATTTTACACTGCTGATTCTTGTAATTTTAGTGATAAAACCATATCTTTAAAGTTTATTTCATAATAAAGAGCTTGAATAAAAAAATGTTTAATTTTTGATAAATGACAATCTGAGACATTTTAATAATGAATTAAAAAGTTTTAAATGCGATGATTTCGGTAATATTTTACTATGCTTCTATTATAGCTATTGCTTGGAGATGACACTGAATAACTTGTTATAATGTAAAATTTAAATTATTTTATATTGAGCTCCTTTGTGTATGCTGACTAGCTAATCTAAAAGTATAAGAGTTGAGTAAGTTAATCTAAAATTATGCTGGTGTATAGGTATTGACCATTCACGGGAGTACAACTTCTCTTTGAAATGCAAGCTAAGTCTGTTTATGTATTTTCTATTAAGATTTAATGAAAAGCATTACTGTCGAAGTTTCAAATATTTCTGTTTGTTGTCTTAATAGCACAGCACTATTTAATAGGTATCATAAAAAAAATCTATCAAAAAAAAAAAAAAAAAAAAAAAAAAGTTTTAGAAAGAAAAGATGGATAATTTATTATGTGATTGCGAAATATAGTATGAAAAAAATAATGCTGTGTCTATAAAATATTATATAAACAGGAAAATCTCTGTATGAATAATATAAGTAATACCATAATATTTTAGATTAATAATTCGTAAAAAATACTGTAATGTTTTCTCGTTCATATACTATTTTATAGACACAACATTAATAAACCTTTCTATTATAAAATTATTGCATTTACTTTTTTTTTTTTTTTTTAATAAATGAAAAAACCCTTGAAGTTCAACATAATAGTTCAGTTTGTAGACCATTAATGTTTTATGCCGTCCAGAGTTCAATTCATATTACTAGCCAAGTCAGTTTTTGACATTGTTCAGATTGTCTTTTCGTTTTAAAATATTATTTATTGGATCACTTCCATTTGAAGAAGTTATGATTTCTTTCGCAATAAAAACTTGGTCTATACAACAGTAACAATTGTTTGAAAACAGTTTATAAAAGTACTAATAGAAATAGATAAAAAATAGTTTGGTACTTTCGTATTAACCGCATATCAGAAATTAATACTTTAATATTAATCAAGCAGCAGTATATTATAGCGAAAGGGTATTTTCTGAAGATGGAAATGTGTATGAGGAAAAAAGGAATAAATAGAATTCTTCCTAAAGATCCAGAAACATTGATTTTTTTGCATCATAATTTAAAATTGTGTGATAAATGATGAAATGAAGTAAGGTTAATTAACCTTGTATGTAATTGCAATAAGATGAAAATAGATATAAGAAACAATTTACAGTATGCCAATTATTAACCTCGAAAACATTTTATCATGTGATAATAACTAATCTAGAATAAATTTTATAACTTTAATTATCTAGAATAAATATTTAGGATTTAGATCTAAGGTGGATGTGCAAGGAATAGGCACCCTCCTTATATTTTGGTTTATAAAAAAAAAAAAAATTCAGCTTTTATTTATTTTTCAATAATTCTCTGCATGTTTTATAAATCCTAGGTTATTGTTGATTATTGACTATGACTAAGTTTCAAAGCTAGAAATATTTAAAGAATGTTTCATGCAACATTTTAATAGCTTCATTTTAAAACAACAAAAGCTGTTCATATAATTACATTGCTAACTAAATATAATGGTAATGTAACTTATTTCTTAGCAACTTCCAATTTTAATAGAATTATTGTACTACGATTTATGGTTCCAAAGTTTCAATGCACACAAACTTTGAAATTAAATATAAATTTCTACTATTTTTATTATAAGGTACCATTGTGCATAGCTTAAATGACAATATTTTATACAATAATTGTTAAAAGAATATTCACAACATAAATTGTTATAGACCGAATCGGCCTAATCATACTCACTATTCGGCCAGGCCAAAGCTTCGGTAAGGTGGCCGAAGATTAGTTCCATCTCTACTATTAATGCATGACTGTGTACTAATCACATATATCATATATTGAGTGTTATATTACATTTCTTAAGAACTGTATGAACCAGGGGCGAGGCGTGGTTCAGAAAACTATGGAAGCGCTGATGTAACCCGTTTCCAAAAGCAGAGGAAGACAAATTCAGTTTTAAGCGGGCTTCACACTGGCCGTTCCGCTCCGCTCCGCGAAACTAGCGCATGCGCAATGATGAATTTTCTCAACGCAACGGACGAACGCAAAGCTCTCTTGCGGAAAATGTTGACTTCTGTCTGTGCTAGAAATGAACGTTTTCGCCGCAATCGACCGCAAGCAGCGAACCAATCAGATTGTTGAATGAGAAACTCACTTCCTTCATGCTTACCTGGCGTGTAACTTTGGACTGTTTATGTTTCCTTTAGCATTTTATGTGATGTTATGTATAAGAAAATAGATGATTTCTATCAATATTTCAAGAAAACTAGCATTTGTTTGATTTGAGTCAGCTAAAAGATTACATACAGAGGAAAAATAGTACATGAAAGGTAAATATAAATTCTGACCTTAATAACGTATCAGGTTAATTGTATATTTATTTAACATTTAAAGTTTGTTTTCGATAAATACTAATAATTCGTTCATATTTAAAGACTTTTTAAACTTATGTGAGTTGCTTATGCTTTATTAATTAATCGTTTCACTATAGAAAGTGCCTAAGATAAGTATTTAATTACTATTATTATATACTCGTTTTACTTTGTTTGAAACAGGAAAAGTATGCTTTTGTGTAAAATTATCAGTTTTCCTTCACAAATTTTTGCTTTTTTTTTCCTTCACTGATAAGTGAACCTAATTTTTCAGATATTATTGATGTATATCGCTATCATATTTCACTTGAAATTTTGAGAATTAACCTGACTTAGTAACAATAAAACTGTAAACAAAAAAAAAGGTTTTAAAACGACGATTTTTCTTTCTTTATATTTTCGAATGTATTTTGAAACTTTAATGTTATTTTATGAAACATAATGAAACTTGTTGTTGATTTTTTTTTTTTGCTCAGTTTCTCTGAGTGTTTCAAAAAAGTAATTTTGTAGATTTTATTTATTATTATTATTGAATTGCAGTTTGAAGCATGCTTTTAATATGTATTGTAATTTTTAAAAATAATGTTAATGCTTTTGAATTAATTATTTTTTATGCAAAATTTATGTTTTTTTTTTTTTTTTTTTTTTATTCTGCTGAAATATGATGAATAGATTGTAGTGAATAATTTTCTCTTTGAATTTTTATATGTATTTTATGTAGTTAAACTAATTCCATGCAGTTGTAAAGTACAGAAATTTTACTGTGATTGTTGATAACAGTAGATGTTACTTTAGATAAAGGCAAGATTGTAATATATAACAGAAAATCTGTTTTTTTTTTTTTTTTTTTGTTTGTTTAAAGAGGGTCTAAATATGGGTTCGAACCGCTTAAATAGATTCCTATGGAGGGCACTACCACTCTGGCTCTAGTGCAGTCAATTGGCCTTAATTCCTATAACTAATCTTAAAAGAGGGGCAGCAACCTTGTAGCTTATTATAAGAACAAGGTTGGTAAAACGTTGTTGAATTTTAATTTCCTCTTACGCAAATGATGGTCACTTATGAATTTCCTTTAGACAAGTTTTGAAGCACTATCTTGCTACTTTCTTACTCTTTAAGACTGTTAAGTGTAATGTTCAGGATAAAATAAAACTAAATCTTTATTTATTTATTTATTTATTTTTTTTTTTTTTTTGTTCATGCACATAATTTTGATTTTATATGATAAATTTTACTTCTGATTTCAAATTGTCATAATAAATTTTTTAGTACATTACTTTAATATGCAGTTTTCAGATTACACAAAGCCAGTTAATTCCAATAAATTGATAATTTGGTCGCTGTAGAAGTTTTAGAGAATAAATGTATATTTTATTATTTCATGTTTAAATTTTCAACAGTATGTAAGCATGTTTTTTCCAGTTTGATGAAGATGAAGCATATGTATGGCAGGTTTACCGGAAACAGTCTTCCACTTTTAAATTTTCATTGCCAGCTATATTACATTTATAGGCACAATTTTTATACTGTGCCTATTTATGTAATCTTGTTAGCGTATGTGCCTAGATGCCAAATGCTGCGGTATGCTGAAATCCAGGTGTAAAGGAAGAAGAATAAATCTGAGGTAACACATACATCTGAAGACGTGCCGAAGCTGACTGCTAAAGGATCCTTATGGTAATGTTTAGGTAAATTGTAATTCTTCTTAAATTTTAACCCTTCATCAGCTTAAGCAGTGTTTTTTTTTTGAAATTATTTATTTACATAAAGTTATTAACACTGAGTTAAAATTGTTATAATTTCAAATGCACAGTGTGTAGGATTGGTTGATTGGTATCAAATTATACATATATATGTATTTTTTCCCGATGTATACACATACATACATGTGTATTAGTGATTGCTGCAATACAGAATTTTGTGTACTTTTTATGCACAGTCAAGTTTAGGGAATTAAGCTAGTAAACTATAAAGACCCCTCTCGCTCTAGTGCAGTCAATTAGCCTTAATTCCTATTCTATAACCAATCTTAAAAGAGGGGCACCAACCTTGTAGCTTATGATAAGCATTATAAGCACAAGGTTGGTAAAACATTGTTGAATTTTAATTTCCTCTTACACGAATGATTGTCACTTATGAATTTCCTTTAAACAAGTTTTGAAGCACTATCTTGCTACTTTCTTACTTTTTAAGACTGTTAAGTGTAATGTTCAGGATAAAATAAAACTAAATCGTCATGTATTTTTGTCCATGCTCATCATTTTGATTTTTTATGATAAATTTTACTTCTGATTTCAAATTGTCATAATAAATTTTTTAGTACAATACTTTAATATGCAGTTTTCAGATAACACACAGCACTACACAAAGCCAGTTAATTCTAATAAATTGAGAATTTGGTCGCTGTAGAAGTTTTAAAGAATATATGTATATTTTATTATTTCATGTTTAAATTTTCAACAGTATATGTAAGCATGTTTTTTCCAGTTTAATGAAGATGAAGCATATGTATATGGCAGGTTTACTTGAAACAGTCTTCCACTTTTGACTGCCAGCTGGATTACATTTATAGGCACAATTTTTATACTGTGTCTATTTATGTAATCTTGTTAGCGTATGTGCCTAGATGCCAAATGAAGCGGTATGCTAAAATCCAGGTGTAAAGGAAGAAGAAATCTAAGATAACACATACATCTGAAAATGTGCCGAAGCTGACTGCTAAAGGATGCTTATGGTAAAGTTTAGGTAAATTGTAATTCTTCTTAAATTTTAATCCTTCATCAGCTTAAGCATTTTTTTTTTTTTTTTAATTATTTATTTACATAAAGTTCTTAACACTGTGTTAAAATTGTTATAATTTCAAATGCACAGTGTGTAGGATTGGTATCAAATTATATATATGTGTATTTTTTCCCCGATGTATACACATGCGTACACGTGTATTAGTGATTGCTGCAATACAGAATTTTGCGTACTTTTTATGCACGGTCAAGTTCAGGGAATTAAGCTAGTAAACTATTATTCGACACTTTTATGGTTTAAATCACTGCTTTTTATTATTTCATTGAAATTCTTAATTTCATAAATTTTTGAAATATATTTAGGAAGACTGTAAAAATTAATTTTATCATAGAAATAATTCAAATTTCTAAGTTAAAATTTTTCAGGTTATTTTTACTTCACATTGTCTTGATAATGTTACAAGATTTTTTTTATCTTTTAACCACTGGTGTCCCATCAGTGGCCGAGAGGTTCTGCTCACTAAGCTGACAATCAGACAGTATCAGGTTCAATCCCAGGTCTCCAGTTATACGTTTCGTCTTAGCCACTTAGAATTTTCTGTGATTTTCTCCAAAAACTAGCACAAGAATAGGCTAAGACAATTTAGTAGAGCCCATCGAAGGATAATTCACCCAAATCATGTGGTCGTTAAACCTTAACATGTACACCACTACACCGAAGCTGATAGACAGGACGCACAAGGTTTGAACCCAGGAATACTAATGTATGTTTGGAAGTAAAGCCGACGGACTGCATTAGGGTCTTAGGCTCCGAAGGAGGAGTCCTCTCTGTGGAGGTCTTTCTGAGGTGATCTAGTCCGTATTTATGCAAGTTTAGGAGAAAATCATGGAAAACTACTAGCGGCTAGAATGGCAAGTGCAATTTGGGACTAAATCCAACACCTCATGTCTACTCCCTTTCAGCACAGAACCACTTGGCTACTGGTGGACTGGGCTAGTAATGTAAAATACCTGAGTATTTATTTTTCAAAGAACTCTGTTCGAATAAAACATTTGTATTTATGTATAATATGATATTGCTAAGTACAAAAAGAGATAGAGAGAGGAAATATATGTAAAGTTAAAAGCATTTGAGCCTTTAAAAAATTTTTTTAATTTTATAAAACCAAAAGATTTAATCATAAAAAACCTTTTAAAATAATCCTAAAATAAAACAAAAATTGGGTCTAAACTTTTAATGTTTATAGTCATTTCTTTTAATGTAACAAAGTATACTAAAAGTTTTGTAATAACTTCAAAAATAAAATATTACAAGTATATTGTGGACTTTGGTAAAGCAATGTTTTGTGTTTTAGTTCTTTTTTTTTTTTTTTTTTTTTTTTTTTTTTTTTTTAAGAAAGAAAGAAAATAAACTGTTTTATATTTATGAATTTTCTGAATACAAAAATGGAATTTAAAAATATGTGTTAAGTTCATGAGTTATGATAGGACAAAATTCCACGTAGAATAATCCTGGCTTTGGCTTCTGGCGACAATAAGTAGAGAGAGTCCCGTTAACATTTAAAAAAAATAAAAACAAGTCCTTTTTCATTCCTATCTTTATTTTTCACCTTTTAGCATAAAATTTAAAGTAACATTAACATGTGTACAAAGGGAGTGACTAACTGTTCATGAAATCAAAACTGACTTGTAGCATGGTATCTGTAAGAAAATTAAGAATTCAAGCTTCTCTCGCATCATCTATACTATGGCATAAACATAGTTAAAAATTATTTTATTATTAGTGACATTGCTTTACACTAGAAAAATTACACTGCTATCGCACTTAAGTTTTAGAATATATTTTATCATGAATGCTGATTAAATTTTTTAAAATAAACTTCATCAAAACTTTTAATTAAAAAAATATTGTAAATTATGTCATACATATGAAAACCTGTTCAAATATAGTGGCAGATCCAGAACTTAATTTTTTTGGGGGGAGGGAGGAGGCTAAGATTTTTCAAGATGTAATTCCAGATTAATGAAAAGTTTGCAATTGTACTATTCAGTTGGGAATGTCAGTACTTTGAGGGGGGGTGGGGGGGTTCAGCCCCCTAGCCCCCCCACCTTAAATCTGCCACTTTTCAAATATATTGCAGGAATCAAAAATCAATCCACTATTTCTATATTACTGTTTAAAAAAGTCTCTTTGAATTATAAAAAAAAAAAAAAAAAAATATCATAAAGAAAAAGAATGCAATACAATAATCAACATCCTTCAGTGTCATTAGTTGAATTATTGTATACAAAAAATTCTGTATATGTGTATTGCGTTTCATTTCGAGATAAGAAAATTATCACCCATTCACAAATACTTGTTTTTTCAAAATACCCAGTTTTTGGGTTCCCAGGCCTCGGCTAGATACCCAAAAATATTTACCTATTCATCCACAGGGTATTTAAACATCCCACAAATCTACCCAGGACAGGACAATATCAGTCCGCCTAGCTGTTCAGAGTTTTCCGTAGTTTTCTTCAAAGCTCTAATACATACCAGCTTGGATTGCTTATAAAGATTTCCATTAATGGTACTTTACCTAGGACACGGAACCTCATGTAATCAATCGGCTTTAACACCTACACCATTCCACCAAAGCTGGTAGATAGGACCTGCCGTGTTCAAACCGAAGTTCCATTTGTCAGACTCAGTGGCGGATCCAGAACTTAACTTTTGGGGGGCTAAGAGTTTTCAAGATGTTATTCCAGACCAATGAAAAATTTACAATTGTAACATCCAATTGGGAATGTTAGTGCTTTTGGTCAGACTAGTTGCTTGGAGTTTTCCATTGTTTTCTTTGGATCGTGCATAAGTGCTAGCTAGGATCATTTAGAAAGACCCGCATGGAATTCACTCTGCATAGAATTTAAATATTGTGTAAGAAATAGCTTCATTTTATCCAAATAATTTTAAAAATTAAAGAAGTCATTCTTATATCAAATACAATAAATACATCCATTTCATCATTTAATTTTTTTCTTCCAAATAAAGCATGTCTCAATGGTGGTCATGTAGTTCTGCTCTCGAAACTGGTAGATTGGCAGTGCCGGGTTTGATCTTGCGTCACGCATGTCTAGCCATTTGTAGTTTTCCATGGTTTTCTTAACAACTCACGTAACTTTGGGCTAAAATATCTTTAAAAAATCATGATGGAGGCAATTGACTCTAGAATTCCACTTAAAAATAAAACATAATTAGCATGGGGGACAAAAGTAAATGCCTTTATTATTTGGTAAAGAGAATATTTTCTTTATCTCGATTAGTGTATCGTATTTAATATATTTTACAAATTTCTTCAGCTTTCAGTTCGTGGATTTAAATAACTTACAATCTGAAATTAATAATAATAAAAAGAAGAAGGAACATTTAGAAATATGGAAATGTTGTACAAGAAATAGGTGTAATTAATCCAAATAATTTGAAATTACATATTTTTAAAAGATGAAAATTAGAAAATAATCTGGTGTGTCACTCACACGACTTTCTCTCACCCTGAAATTTAATACTATAAATACAGGTTGGAGATTAAGAGGTAAGATAACGAGTACTGTTATGTAAACCTATGTTAAACAATTCATATTAGGCTTCTGAAGAGTTTTATATGATAATTAGTTCTGTGTGAGGGGGGCTACCGCCCCCCTCAACCCCCCGTTTCATTAATGCACCTACATTTATATAGAATTTAATTCGGTTATTAAAAAATATTTCTCTTTTTAAAAAATAATTTATTAAAATTATTATTTAAAAAAATTATCTTTTATGATAAGGCAGACGATTTCCATATTAGAGAAGTAGTTTAACACCAAATATCCAAAAAAAGTCCATTTTATTCTCAATAAAAAAAAAAAAAAAAAAAAAAAAAAAAGTACGATTTTTTTTCAGTTTTTTTTTTCGTTAAAAGTAAAAAAAATCGATAACTTTGTTTTAAATTATCGCAGATCGATGGTTCAACCATTCGTTTTAAAGGTATTTTCGAGCTCTTTTGAAAGATACCCATCATGAAAATTTACTCCCCTCGAGGGGGGACTTCCCCCCCACGGGGGGGGGGGGGGGTGGCGAGGCTCCTACATACACAAAAAAATTTTCCCAGTTAACTGTCTCTATTACAAAAAATATATATTTGTTTCATTTGGTTTAGTGCAGTCTATAGACGTTAAACGCTATTTTCCTGCAATTTCCCCCATAGACGTAATGTATTAGAATTCTCTTGATTGTCCCTGTACACGAACCATTTGCTTGATCTTAACGAAAAGCTTACTGTAGCATCCCTATATGATACACATTTAGAATACCAAGTTTGAACTTTCTGCCATAATTTGTTTTTGAGATATGCTGATAACAGGCAGACACACACACACACAGACACACAGACCATTTGCTAAAAACATGATTTTCGTATTCAGGGCACCTCAAAACGTGTAAATATAACAAAATCTCGCGTTCGAAAATTTGAGCCAAAAACAATACTTTCTCTACCTTATGGGTAAGAGAAAGTAAAAAAAAAAAAAAAAGTATAGTTATTTTAGAAAACACAGAGAATTTTTGAACATTTTATTATTTATTTATTTTCCATTCTAAAAACTAATCTAAATCTTTTCAATATACGAATTAAAAGAATATTAGAATGTTATTTAAGTATTGACTTTCTGTCTTTTGATTAAAATTGCCAACATTAAAAAAAATAATAATGATGGAAATTTTTGAATTAAAGTTGGAATGAATGACTGAGAAAAAAAAAAAAAAAAAAAATGCATAGAAATACTGCAAGCTTATTTTAAATAAAATTTGAAAATGTTTTTCAATCACATATATAGCATACATTTCAACAATTAATTTTTTTCTTTGAATTAAAACATGTTCCAACAATGGCCAAGAGGTTCTGCTCTCGAAACTAGTAGACAGGGATTGCCTGGTTCAATTCCAGGTTGCACTTGCTACTTAGCTGTTCAGAGTTTTCTGTGGTTTTCTTCAAAATTTGCTTAAAAACAGGCTAGGTTCCTTCAAAAAGATTAATAGGAAAGTAATCTACCAAGGCGTAGGACCCAAGTGCAAATAAAACATTATAAGCATGAAAAGGGGGGAGGAGTGCAAAATAGATGTCTTTGTTACTCTGTAAGGAGAATTTTATCTTCAGCCTATGCACAAAAATTTCTCAGGTTTTCAATTCATACATTTATTTTTTACAAAATTATTTATTTATTATTTTTTTTTTTACATTTGAAATGTTACTTATTTTTTTCTGAATAGTGATTAAAAAAGCCTCATTTTACCTTTTGATTAAAATTGTTGTCATTATTGTAGAAATTTTTTAATTAAAGATGAAATGACCAGGAAAATTAATTCTAACACAGAAATAATGCAAATTCGTTTTACATAAAATAATAGATATACATTTCATTAGTTAAATTTCTTTCTTCAAAATGACTAGTAAGTGCCATGTTCGATCCAATATCGCGATCCTCAGCTTAGTTGTTTAAAAATAATTAGCTTGGGGGGAAGGGGGAAGTAAATGAATTTAGAAAGTAATACATTACTATTATAATACTTATTTTGTTAGGAATTTTGTTTCTTCATCCCAGTAAATAAATTGCATTTCATATATTTTACACATTTCTAAAATTTCATTTTATGGATTTTAAGCTCTTACATTCTAAAGAAGTAATTAAAAAACAAAAACAAATATAGAAGCATTTATAAATTGAAAAATGTAAAAGAAATAGCTGAAATTTACATTAAATAAAATTTGGAAAAATAAGAAAGAAATTAAAGTATGACTATTTCGAGAAATATTATGTATATATAGATGTCTATTAAAATTCAAATTCTTTAATTTTCTATTTCCAAATTCGCTTTGAATGAATGTATGTAATTTGTAAAGTTGCTCGCTGAATTCTAAAGAAAATCAAAACAGATGTTTTTTAAAGGGCTGGCTTTGGCTATTGCCTGTTACTGCCCTGCAACGTGATTGGTTCATTTCTTTTTACTCTCCCCTTCTTCTGACGCCAGTAAACTCCTGCGGAATGTAACGGAGTTCACTGACGGAATCTCTGCGGACGACGGACAGCGGAACGGAACGTCCAGTGTGAAGGCACCCTTAGCAAGGCTACTATATGCAAAAAAGAAGGACATGCGCGGACAGTTACTTGACGTCAAGGAAATTTTAAGCCAGTAATATGCTTGATTTGGCATGCGTAATTTTTCAAACTTGAAGTTGGTCTGAGATATCCTTGAATTAGCAACTTTGCTCTGTCATGGTAAATTCACTTGAAAGCCAACCTTGTTTCAAGGAAGTGTGCTGTGTGGGTTAATATGAATCCAAAGGGTATCATGTAATCGTCCATAAATAAGTTTTAAGACTATTCCAAGAAACATTAAATCATCCCATTATTATCCAAAAGACAACTTCAAGACAATAATATAAATCTAAAAACCGCCCTGTGTTTATCCAGAGGACATTTATAGGATAACAACAGGACTAGTGGAGGACAATGTAGTGATCCGAAACTGTCCTGAGATATCCTAAGTTTGTCCCAGAAATGTCAGAATAAGACGTCCCGTGGATTGACATTTGGATGTCCAGAACATCCAAGAAAAGACATCCTCTGGATGTCTACACACGTCCGTGTGCTGTCTTGGGTGTACTCTCAAATGATCCCACAATCAAGATGAGAAGGAAAAGCATTCTCTTTAAGATTTATATGCTCTAAACTGCTAATTTATTCATACAAAATAATTCTTTTTTTTTGTCAGTTTGAGTTTATAGATGTCTATTTAAAGTATATAATATTCATGTCAAAATATTTTTTTATAAATGTATTCGTGATACAAATGGCTTTCACTCTGTATGCCTGTGTAAATGCTTAGTTAAATTACCTTTTCCTGAAAATCTTTTTGAGCATACTTCACACACATGTGGTTTTTCTCCTGTATGAGTTCGTAAATGCACATTTAAATTACCCTTTACAGAAAATGTTTTAAAACATATTACACAAGCATATGGTTTTTCCTTGGTATGAATGCGCATATGTTGATTTAGAGGTTCCACTCTATAGAATCTTTTAGAACATACTTCGCACACATAAGGCTTTTCTCCTGAATGAGTGCGCATATGCTTATTTAGACTACCCTTTTCAGAATATCTTTTCGAACATACTTCACAAGCGTATGGCTTTATTCCCGTATGAGTAAGTTTATGCTTATTTAGAGTACCTTTTTCAGAAAAACTTTTAAAACATACCTCACACATATATGGTTTTTCACCTGTATGAGTGCGTAAATGTGTATATAGATTACCCTTTACAGAGAATTCTTTTGAACAGAATTCACACACATATGGTTTTTCTTTTAAATGGATGCGCATATGTATTTTTCGGGAAGCTCTTTGAGAAAAACCTTTAGAACACACTTCACATACATATGGCTTTTCTCCTGTATGAGTGCGTAGGTGTATATTTAAATAATCCTTTAGAGTAAAACTTTTAAAACATACTTCACACACGTATGGCTTTTTTCCTGAATGAATGCGAAGATGCATGTTTAGATTACTTTTATTAGAAAATCTTTTAAAGCATTCTTCACACACATATGGCTTTTCACCAGTATTTGTGGTTAGAATTGAATTCATATTTGATATTAATAGAAGCTACATCACATTTAATTAGTGTATCCTTTACAATGAATGTTATCTATATGTGTGAATGTCTATTTAGATGTTGGTTTATAGAATTATTTCGCACACATTGATTTTTTGAGGAAAGATACGTAGATATTGCCTTTGAGATAAATATGCCATTTGAGAAAAAGGCGTAGAACATTTAGAACCTTCTTAACACTAATTTGAGTATAAATATATCTTTAAAATATCTACCAAGCGAGAAAAGCCTTTTAAACACACTTCGTATAGGTATAGACACGGAGTAATAAGACAGGAGAAGAAGGTAACGCTGAAATTTTGTGATGTTGTTTTCTAATGTTTACAGATGGCGCCAGCGTGCAATCATTCCTTCTCTCCAGCTTCCGCAATGTTATTCAATGGGAAAATGTCTCGTTTTAATTATTTTTTTAAAAATAATATCAAGCTGAAAAAATTTCGATTGAAAGCAAATTTCATTAAATAGAGTATTCTAACCAACATGTTTTTTTTAAGAGCCATTTTATACTAATTTTACTTTGAAAGAAAGCTTTTAAAAAATGACGATTCTTATGAACCGAAGCTTCAAAAACAGACAATTGGGAGGAAGGAGAATGGATGAAATTTTGTAAAGAAAAAAAATAAACTTACTTTAGGTGCAGAAAACACGAACTCGGACTTTATATTTCTCCTAGGGCTTTTTTTTTTCTTTTCTTATCACTATCATAGCCTGTTTTACAACTAGGAACGAAGCCTTTATTTGAAACATCTGAATTATGCAGTTTTAAGAACTTACAAAGAAATTAAATTGCTTAAAATAAAAAATTTTAAATGTACTCCAGCAAAATTCTATTGAAAACAACAGTATATCCGCGCCTAGGTAGGGAGGAATGACAAGTGGCGCCCTCAATATTTACCAAAAATTTAGATCACAGTTTCGTAGCTTTCTCCCACTGGACCTTCAACTCCTATTAATATTACTCCGTGGGTATAGATTTATTCATTTACGACATTGGGGCTGAAACATAGAGATTATTTTTACAAAAAAAAAAAAAAATCATAAAAACATCATATATATATGTATATATTAATATATGTTTTATTTTAGAAGTTACTTCAGAGAAAATTTTTTTAAATGGACAAACAGATGTAGTTTTCTTCAGTCAATGTCTTTCAGTTCAATTCTTTGAAGTGAATATCACCGAGAATTTGTTTCTCCCATGCACATTTTTATTAACATAAAAATTTGTCTTTAGATTATCTTTCTCAAAAATACATTACAGTACATATTATATACAAATTGTTAAAACAGGAAGCATATACACTATCACATATGGCAATGGCAATAGTAACTTTTAAACCAAAATTACACACCCTGGACTTCGTTAACTTCTGTCTTAAAAATCCTTAGGTGCAATTAAATGAAATAGTAATGCCTCGCTTATAACATCACAATTCCTAAAGGTCAGAGTAATATATGCAGAGGATTCTCTTTCGAGATGACTACCAGCGCGTGGTGATGGCCGACAAATAAACTAATCAAGCCTTTGGCAATGTACTTAGCAATGGTTGGATGGTCGGTGTTATGTACCATGTATTCATACTTCATCTTAATCGATATTTCATACTTCATCTTAATCGATATTCTCTTTTTAACTGTAACCGCCCTTAACTGAATCAGTCGTTATGTTTTGCTATCTTCTAGCTTGTAATCACCATGCTGTTCTCTGAATAAAGTTGTATCTATTTCCATCTAGCGTTAATATAATTTCAGCAATATAAATATAACAACGTATATAATATGGTGTCAGAGTAAAAGTATTAATCGTATTTAACGCAACTAGTTAATACGTATTTTTTTTTTTTTTCTTTTCGGCAAATTGTAAAGTTATAGAGACAGCATGGCCCATCAGTTTTTACAAATCGAACAGTTTGTTCCTGGCGACAACCCAGCAGAGGCATGGACTGATTGGCGACAAAAATATGAACTCTTTGAAACAGCCGTTAAGTATAACAAAGAAGATAATGAAACAAGAGTTGCTTTGCTACTTAGTGTCATCGGTAAATTTTCCTACAAAGATTACCTCACGTTTGACTATCCAGCTCTTGCGACCGGTCAGACAAGAACTGTCAAAGAAGTACGGGATAAGTTCGACGAACATTATAAACCCTATAGGTGCCTTCACACTGGACGTTCCGTTCCGCTGTCCGTCGTCCGCAGAGATTCCGTCAGTGAACTCCGTTACATTCCGCAAGAGTTTACTGGCGTCAGAAGAATCCCGGGGACAGGGAGAGTAAAAAGAAATGCACCAATCACGTTGCAGGGCAGTAACAGGCAATAGCCAGCCTTTTAAAAAACATCTGTTTTGATTTTCTTTAGAATTCAGCGAGCAACATTGCATACATTTATTCAAAGCGAATTTGGAAATAGAAAATTAAAGAATTTGAATTATAATAGACATCTATATATACATAATATTTCTCGAAATAGTCATACTTTAATTTCTTTCTTACTTTTCCAAATTTTATTTGATGTAAATTTCAGCTATTTCTTATACATTTTTCAATTTACAAATGCTTCTATATTTGTTTTTGTTTTTTAATTACTTCTTTAGAATGTTAGAGCTTTAAATCCATAAAATGAAATTTTAGAAATGCGTAAAATATATGAAATGCAATTTATTTACTGGGATGAAGAAACAAAATTCCTAACAAAATAAGTACTATAATAATAATATATTACTTTCTAAATTCATTTACTTCCCCCTTCACCTCAAGCTAATTATTTTTAAACAACTAAGCTGAGGATCGCGATATTGGATCGAACCTGGAACTTACTAGTCATTTTGAAGAAAGAAATTTAACTAATGAAATGTATATCTATATTTTATGTAAAACGAATTTCCATTATTTCTATGTTAGGATTAATTTTCCTGGTCATTTCATCTTTAATTAAAAAATGTCTACTATTAATTTTAAATAATGACAACAATTTTAATCAAAAGGTAAAATGAGGCTTTTTTAATCACTATTCAGAAAAAAATAATAATAATAATAATAATGTTTCAAATGTAAAAAAATAATAAATAAATAATTTTGTAAAAAATAAATGTATGAATTGAAAACCTGAGAAATTTTTGTGCATAGGCTGAAGATAAAATTCTCCTTACAGGGTAACAAAGACATCTATTTTGCACTCCTCCCTCCTTTTCATGCTTATAATATTTTATTTGCACTTGGGTCCTACGCCTAGGTAGATTACTTCCCTATTAATCTTTTTGAAGGAACCTAGCCTGTTTTTAAGCAAATTTTGAAGAAAACCACAGAAAACTCTGAACAGCTAAGTAGCAAGTGCAACCTGGAATTGAACCAGGCAATCCCTGTCGACTAGTTTCGAGAGCAGAACCTCTTGGCCATTGTTGGAACATGTTTTAATTCAAAGAAAAAAATTAATTGCTGAAATGTATGCTATATATGTGATTGAAAAACATTTTCAAATTTTATTTAAAATAAGCTTGCAGTATTTCTATGCATTTTTTTTTTCTCAGTCATTCATTCCAACTTTAATTAAAAAATTTCCATCATTATTATTTTTTTTTTAATGTTGGCAATTTTAATCAAAAGACAGAAAGTCAATACTTAAATAACATTCTAATATTCTTTTAATTCGTATATTGAAAAGATTTAGATTAGTTTTTAGAATGGAAAATAAATAAATAATAAAATGTTCAAAAATTCTCTGTGTTTTCTAAAATAACTATACTTTTTTTTTTTTTTTTTTCTAATTTTCATCTTTTAAAAATATGTAATTTCAGATTATTTGGATTAATTACACCTATTTCTTGTACAACATTTCCATATTTCTAAATGTTCCTTCTTCTTTTTATTATTATTAATTTCAGATTGCAAGTTATTTAAATCCACGAACTGAAAGCTGAAGAAATTTGTAAAATATATTAAATACGATACACTAATCGAGATAAAGAAAATATTCTCTTTACCAAATAATAAAAGCATTTATTTTTGTCCCCCATGCTAATTATGTTTTATTTTTAAGTGGAATTGTAGAGTTAATTGCCTCCATCATAATTTTTTAAAGATATTTTAGCCCAAATTTACGTGAGTTGTGAAGAAAACCATGGAAAACTCCAAATGGCTAGACAGGCGTGACGCAAGATCAAACCCGGCACTTCCAATCTACCAGTTTCGAGAGCAGAACTACTTGACCACTATTGAGATATGCTTTATTTGGAAGAAAAAAATTAAATGATGAAATGGATGTATTTATTGTATTTGATATAAGAATGACTTCTTTAATTTTTAAAATTATTTGGATAAAATGAAGCTATTTCTTACACAATATTTAAATTCTATGCAGAGTGAATTCCATGCGGGTCTTTCTAAATGATCCTAGCTAGCACTTATGCACGATCCAAAGAAAACAATAGAAAACTCCAAGCAACTAGTCTGACCAAAAGCACTAACATTCCCAATTGGATGTTACAATTGTAAATTTTTCGTTGGTCTGGAATAACATCTTGAAAACTCTTAGCCCCCCAAAAGTTAAGTTCTGGATCCGCCACTGAGTCTGACAAATGGAACTTTGGTTTGAACACGGCAGGTCCTATCTACCAGCTTTGGTGGAATGGTGTAGGTGTTAAAGCCGATTGATTACATGAGGTTCCATGTCCTAGGTAAAGTACCATTAATGGAAATCTTTATAAGCAATCCAAGCTGGTATGTATTAGAACTTTGAAGAAAACTACGGAAAACTCTGAACAGCTAGGCGGACTGATATGTCTTGTCCTGGGTAGATTTGTGGGATGTTTAAATACCCTGTGGGTGAATAGGTAAATATTTTTGGGTATCTAGCCGAGGCCTGGGAACCCAAAAACTGGGTATTTTGAAAAAACAAGTATTTGTGAATGGGTGATAATTTTCTTATCTCGAAATGAAACTCAATACACATATACAGAATTTTTTGTATACAATAATTCAACTAATGACACTGAAGGATGTTGATTATTGTATTGCATTCTTTTTTTTATGATTTTTTTTTTTTTTTTTTTTTTTTTTTTTATAATTCAAAGAGACTTTTTTAAACAGTAATATGGAAATATTGGATTGATTTTTGATTCCTGCAATATATTTGAAAAGTGGCAGATTTAAGGTGGGGGGGGGGGCTAGGGGGCATAGTACAATTGCAAACTTTTCATTAATCTGGAATTACATCTTGAAAAATCTTAGCCTCCCCCCTCCCCCCCAAAAGTTAAGTTATGGATCTGCCACTGTATTTGAACAGGTTCTCATATGTATGAAATAATTTACAATATTTTTTTAATTAAAAGTTTTGATGAAGTTTATTTTAAAAAATTTAATCAGCATTCATGATAAAATATATTCTAAAACTTAAGTGCGATAGCAGTGTAATTTTTCCAGTGTAAAGCAATGTCACTAATAATAAAATAATTTTTAACTATGTTTATGCCATAGTATAGATAATGCGAGAGAAGCTTGAACTCTTAATTTTCTTACAGATACCATGCTACAAGTCAGTTTTGATTTCATGAACAGTTAGTCACTCCCTTTGTACACATGTTAATGTTACTTTAAATTTTATGCTAAAAGGTGAAAAATAAAGATAGGAATGAAAAAGGACTTGTTTTTATTTATTTTAAATGTTAACGGGACTCTCTCTACTTATCGTCGCCAGAAGCCAAAGCCAGGATTATTCTATGTGGAATTTTGTCCTATCATAACTCATGAACTTAACACATATTTTTAAATTCCATTTTTGTATTGAGAAAATTCATAAATATTAAACAGTTTATTTTCTTTCTTTCTTAAAAAAAAGCTCTAAAACACAAAATATTGCTTTACCAAAGTCCACAATATACTTGTAATATTTTATTTTTGAAGTTATTACAAAACTTTTAGTATACTTTGTTACATTAAAAGTTTAGACCCAATTTTTGTTTTATTTTAGGATTATTTTAACAGGTTTACAAACAGGTTTTTTATGATTAAATCTTTTGGTTTTATAAAATTAAAAATTTTTTAAAAAGGCTCAAATGCTTTTAACTTTACATATATTTCCTCTCTCTATCTCTTTTTTACTTAGCAATATCATATTATACATAAATACAAATGTTTTATTCGAACAGAGTTCTTTGAAAAATAAATACTCAGGTATTTTACATTACTAGCCCAGTCCACCAGTAGCCAAGTGGTTCTGCGCTCAAAGGGAGTAGACATGAGGTGTTGGATTTAGTCCCAAATTGCACTTGCCATGCTAGCCGCTAGTAGTTTTCCATGTTTTTCTCCTAAACTTGCATAAATACGGACTAGATCACCTCAGAAAGACCTCCACAGAGAGGACTCCTCCTTCAGAGTCTAAGACCCTAATGCAGTCCGTCGGCTTTACTTCCTAACATACATTAGTATTCCTGGATTCAAACCTTGTGCGTCCTGTCTGTCAGCTTCGGTGTAGTGGTGTACATGTTAAGGTTTAATGACCACATGATTTGGGTGAATTACCCTTCGAGGGGCTCTACTAAATTGTCTTAGCCTATTCTTGTGCTAGTTTTTGGAGAAAATCACAGAAAATTCTAAGTGGCTAAGACGAAAAGCATAACTGGAGACCTGGGATTGAACCTGATACTGTCTGATTGTCAGCTTAGTGAGCAGAACCTCTCGGCCACTGATGGGACGCCAGTGGTTAAAAGATAAAAAAAATCTTGTAACATTATCAAGACAATGTGAAGTAAAAATAACCTGAAAAATTTTAACTTAGAAATTTGAATTATTTCTATGATAAAATTAATTTTTACAGTCTTCCTAAATATATTTCAAAAATTTATGCAATTAAGAATTTCAATGAATTTAATGAAATAATAAAAAGCAGTGATTTAAACCATAAAAGTGTCGAATAATAGTTTACTAGCTTAATTCCCTAAACTTGACCGTGCATAAAAAGTACACAAAATTCTGCATTGCAGCAATCACTAATACGCATGTACGCATGTGTAATACATCGGGAAAAAATACACATATATATAATTTGATACCAATCCTACACACTGTGCATTTGAAATTATAACAATTTTAATATAGTGTTAAGAACTTTATATAAATAAATAATTAAAAAAAAAAAAAAAAATGCTTAAGCTGATGAAGGATTAAAATTTAAGAAGAATTACAATTTACCTAAACTTTACCATAAGGATCCTTTAGCAGTCAGCTTCAGCACATCTTCAGATGTATGTGTTATCTTAGATTTCTTCTTCTTTTACACCTGGATTTTAGCATACCGCTTCATTTGGCATCTAGGCACATACGCTAACAAGATTACATAAATAGACACAGTATAAAAATTGTGCCTATAAATGTAATCCAGCTGGCAATCAAAAGTGGAAGACTGTTTCAAGTAAACCTGCCATATACATATGCTTCATCTTCATCAAACTGAAAAAAAACATGCTTACATATACTGTTGAAAATTTAAACATGAAATAATAAAATATACACATATTCTCTAAAACTTCTACAGCGACCAAATTCTCAATTTATTAGAATTAACTGGCTTTGTGTAGTGCTGTGTGTTATCTGAAAACTGCATATTAAGGTATTGTACTAAAAAATTTATTATGACAATTTGAAATCAGAAGTAAAATTTATCATAAAAAATCAAAATGATGAGCATGGACAAAATACATGACGATTTAGTTTTATTTTATCCTGAACATTACACTTAACAGTCTTAAAAAGTAAGAAAGTAGCAAGATAGTGCTTCAAAACTTGTTTAAAGGAAATTCATAAGTGACAATCATTCGTGTAGGAGGAAATTAAAATTCAACAATGTTTTACCAACCTTGTGCTTATAATGCTTATCATAAGCTACAAGGTTGGTGCCCCTCTTTTAAGATTGGTTATAGAATAGGAATTAAAGCTAATTGACTGCACTAGAGCCAGAGGGGTCTTTATAAGGGGTCCTAACCCATATCTAGACCCTCTTTAAAGAAAAATAAATAAATAAACAGATTTTCTGCTATATATTACAATCTTGCTTTTATCTTAAGTAACACACACTGTTATCAACAATCACAGTAAAATTTCTATACTTTACAACAAGTGCATGGAATTAGTTTAACTAGAAAAAATACATATAAAAATTCAAAGAGAAAATTATTCACTACAATCTATTCATCATATTTCAGCAAAATTAAAAAAAAAAAAAAAAAAAAAAAAAAAACATAAATTTTGCATAAAAAATAATTAATTCAAAAGCATCCACATTATTTTTTTAAATTACAATACACATTAAAAGCATGTTTCAAACTGCAATTCAATAATAATAAATAAAATCTACAAAATTAAATTTTTGAAATACTCAGAGAAACTGAGCAATAAAAACTAAAAAAAAATTAAGTTTCACTATTTTTCATAACATAACATTAAAGTTTCAAAATACATTCGAAAATATGAAGAAAGAAAAATCGTCGTTTTAATAACATTTTGTTTGTTTTTTGTTGATTAACTTACAGTTTTATTGTTACTAAGTCAGGTTAATTCTCAAAATTTCAAGTGAAATACGAATCATGATAGCGGTATACATCAATAATATCTGAAAAACTAGGATCACTTAATAGTGAAGGAAAAAAAAAAGCAGAAATTTGTGAAGGAGAACTGATAATTTTACACAAAAGCATACTTTTCCTATTTCAAACAAAGTAAAACGAGTATATAATAATAGTAATTAAATACTTATTTAATAATATAAGAGATAGTAGGCACTTTCCAAAGTGAAACAATTAGTAAATAATAAAGCATAAGCAACTCGCATAAGTTTAAAAAGTCTTTAAATATGAACGAATTATTAGCATTTATCGAAAACAAACTTTAAATGCTAAAATAAATATACAATTAACCTGATACGTTATTAAGGTCAGAATTTATATTTACCTTTCATGTACTATTTTTCCTCTCTATGTAATCTTTTAGCTGACTCAAATCAAACAAATGTTTGTATCTTGAGATATTTCAGTGATAGAAATCATGTATTTTCTTATTCAAAATTCAAAACATCATATGAAATGCTGAAGCAAACATAAACAATCCAAAGTTACACGCGAGGCAAGCATGAAGGAAGTGAGTTTCTCATTCAACAATCTGATTGGTTCACTGCTTGCGGTTGACGGCGGCGAGAACGTTCATTTCTAGCACAGACAGAAGTCAACGTTTTCCGCAAGAGAGCTTTGCGTTCATCCGTTGCGTTGACAAAATTCATCATTGCGCATGCGCTAGTTTCGCGAAGCGGTGCGGAACGGCCAGTGTGAAGCCCGCTTTATGGTCTCTGGTTTGCGTTTGGCCCAACCGTCGGTGAATGCTGCAGGCCCAACAATGATATTTTGCAGTTCGCCAACTGCAGTTGAATACTGTTGGCCCATTCATCTTGTTTTGCAGATGGCCCAACAACAGAATGACACTGTAGGGCCAACTGTTATATTTGCTGTTGGGAAAACAGTATTTGAGGACTGTTGGGCCAACAATGCTATTTACTGTTGGCCCACTGTTATTTTGAGCCCTTTCCCCAACGATAACAATTCCCCAACGAACTAACAATAAATCGCAGTTGAGCCAAGAGTCTGTTACTTGGGATGCAAGTTAATAATACCCCCGTCCTTTTTTTTACTGTAACCTCGTTTATAAGATTAAATAGAATTTAAAATTTATTGCCTAAGGCCCATATAAATCTTAAGATGAGTTTAGCTTTCTGGGGAGAGAGGTATGTGTGTACGCAAACATGATTGTTTTTCTGTGCGATTTTTTCCGGTGCGATTTTTTCTGCGTGCGATTCTTTCCAGTGCGATTTCTTCCGGTGCGATTTTTCTCGGGTTTCACTAATGACATGCTATCTCATTCCCGCTCATTCATGTACAACGCGTTCTAATAATACCAGTTTGTTTGTTCTACTGACGAGCACGTGGGATAAAAAGCATCCTCTAAATATTGACACGGGTAAATTCGGCGAAAGAACAGGTCTTTAGATGTGGGTCTAGACTGAACAAGCTCTTATAGTTGCACATTTGAAACACAAATTATTTGTGACAAGTTTCATAAATAATTTAATCATTGAAAACATGAATATACATCTATCTATAAATGCGGAAGAAAAGCCGTATGTGTGTAAAGAATGTTATAAAGGATTTTCTAATAAAAATAATCTCATGAAACATCTTCGCATTCATACAGGAGAAAAACCATATGTGTGTGAAGAATGTTTTAAAGGATTTTATCAAATAAGCGATCTGAAAAAACATCTTCCCGTGCATACTGGAGAAAAACCATATGTGTGTGAAGAATGTTCTAAAGCATTTTCTGAGAAGAGCAGTTTAAGAAGACATCTTCGCATCCATACTGGAGAAAAACCATATGCGTGTGAAGAATGTTGCAAAGGTTTTTCTCAAAAAATCCATTTAATGGCACATCTTGTCGTTCATAGAGGAGAAAAACCATATGTGTGTAAAGAATGTTCTAAAGGATTTTCTGAAAAGAGCAGTTTAAGAAAACATCTTCGCATCCATACTGGAGAAAAACCGTATGTGTGTAAAAATTGTTCCAAAGGATTTTCTCAAAAAATCCATTTAATGGCACATCTTGGCGTTCATAGAGGAGAAAAACCATATGTGTGTGAAGTATGTTCTAAAAAATTTTCTGCTAAGAGCAGTCTAACGACACATCTTCGCGTGCATACTGGAGAAAAACCGTATGTGTGTAATGAATGTTCTAAAGGTTTTTCTGAAAAGAGCAGTCTAACGACACATCTTCGCGTGCATACTGGAGAAAAACCGCATGTGTGTGAAGTATGTTCTAAAGGTTTTTCTGAAAAGAGCAGTTTAAGAAAACATCTCCGCATCCATACAGGAGAAAAACCGCATGTGTGTGAAGTATGTTCTAAAGGATTTTTTGAAAAGAGCAGTTTAAGAAATCATTTCCGCATCCATACAGGAGAAAAACCGTATGTGTGTGAAATATGTTCTAAAGGATTTTCTGAAAAGAGCAGTTTAAGAAGTCATCTTCGCATCCACACAGTAGAAAAACCATATGTGTGTGAGGAATGATCTAAAGAATTTTCTTCTAAGAGCAGACTAACGAGACATCTTCGCATTCATACAGGAGAAACCCATATGTATGTGAAAAATAATCTAAAGGATTTTCTCGAATAACTAATCTTAAGAAGCATAATCGAATTCATTCAGGAGAAAAGCCATAGAGTGTGACGAATTTTAAGTTATCTAAAAAATGAACTTCGCAATCTTATCGGAGAAAAACTTTTTGTGTGGTAAGTATGTTGTAATACATTTCTTCAAATGAGTAGTGTAAAAAGAACATTTTCGCATTCACTCAGGTGAGAAAGATAAAAAGCATCGGTGTATTTAAAAAGAAAGAAAAGAAAAATTAATTCCTCCTACAAAGTTATCTACGCATTTATTTATACCCTAGGCAGACATACGTGCGTAAAGAATGTTCTAGAGCAGTGGTTCCCAAACTGTGGGTCACGAGCTGATTTTGTGTGTTTCACAGAAATCTTTGATTATGTATATCCTGAACTTTCACAAGTTGGTATGTTACTAGATTTGAAAATTTCAGAGTTGTTGTTAAAATATAAAGAATGAAAACTAAATATATCTCTCCGTGGACGATGTGTATAAAGAACGCCCATCATTAGCATTTTACTGGGGGAAATAACAGGGCCGGTGCAAGAGTACTTTGCGTCCCAAGGTAAAGAAAAGTTTCAGCGTCCCTTATTAAAATCAACGTCCCTATATCATTATAACACGGGACATTGTTAAGATGTATTTACATATCTACATGCATTTCCAAACATTGCACTCTGAATATTATAATGAAATTTGAAACAAAATGAAAAATCGTGTATTACACATAGATGAGACCATTTTAGCACGAAAAAATGCACGATGAAGTATGCATTTTTTAAGTGACGAAAAGAATATTGAAAATAAACGTGTTGCTTTGTACTTATATTATTTTTAGCGTTTTGTACTAGCAATAAAAATTCGTTCACCAGATCTGATAAAATGTTAACATCGCAGATAAGGATTTCAAGAAATAATCGCTATAAGGTTCTATTGTATACGAAATATTTTGGACTACCTACCAGAATAATGCATGCCACTAACAATGATTTTCACGAAATATCCACTATGATAATCTATATTAATATATGCTAATCGATGCTCATGCATATCCAATTTTTTTTTCCCAGTTGACTATTTCTATTATAAATAATTCTTGTAAATTTCATAACGATTATTAAAAAAAAATTCTCTGTATGCACATTTATACAAAATTTTGTCCTGTACCACCATGTTAAAAATTTAGAAAAAGCAGGATGGCAACGCAACCTTTAAGACAATTTTTACAAAAAGTTGATAGGCACTAATTTATGTCAAGATGTAACAACATACCAATTTGTATGGAATTCTGTGCGGTCACGACTTCACGAAATTCCCCCCTTACCCCTTGGGAACGGGGTGCAATAAACACGCGTACAAATACGTTATCCTGTTTGAATTCGTGTTAAATTATCTTAGAATTGCGAATTTTGGTGTGTGGATGTTGATTAGGTGTACACATTATGTACTTTGGTGAGATTTCGCGAAACTTCGAACTTAGCCGCTGGAGAAGAAGTAAGAATCGGGTAAGTTGCTGCCGAAGGCAGTGGGAACCCAGACTCCTTACGTTAAAATCGGAAAAAACCTCTACCGAACACAGCGGAAACTTTAACTTAGGTTATTAATAATGATATGGGATTTTGAAAACTCATTTAACCCTTTGGGTACATTTGACGAGTGAGACTGGTCATGTCCTTACTTGGGCGAAGTTACGGTGGACAAGTTTGACTCGTCATCTGAATTTAAGAAGTAGGCGTTAATGTTTACTATTACTGCACCCCCGCCAGTGGTCGTTGATCACAAACACTTTTCTGGCGTTTTTATAAGATATCTTACAACCATACTTATATAATCAATATACGTATATTCCAAATAAAATGTATTACTTTTACATATTAACACTTTCGCGACCGCTGACGTAGGTTCAAAACACTTGAAAATCTGTAACTCCACCAGTGGGCGTTTCTTTTGCAATTTGTATGCTATTTTTTTCTTAAATAGCGTCTTGGGATTAATATTCACAATTTTACAATGCAATATACTATGGATACAAATACTTTGATTACAAACAATAAAATTATAATGTACATCAATTTGTAATACAATTGTGAATACAGAAATTTTGCTCTGAAATATTGTAACATGGGAGAATAACGCCCACAGGTCAAAAATTCAAAATCATTCCATATAACGACAAATTAAATCCACCTGATAGGCATAAAAAACCTTCAAATAGTTCAGTACTCAAAGGGTTAAGTATTGTGTCTAGCAAATCGGGCAAAGCCTGCTAGTATAAAATATTATGATGCAAAAAACCCATGACGTAAGAAAAAATAGTATATTTAAATTCCTTTGCGTAGTCGTGCTTAAGGCGGCTCTCCACATTCTCCGCTTTTCAATTCAAGATGGCCGACCTCTAGAAAAGTGGTTTAGAACAAGATGTGAGGGTTGGTCAAAATATCAGGATTGATAGTAAACTCCACCAATGACAAACCGCGTGCGAGTTCCCTATTCCGTAAAAAAATATCTGTCAAGTACTGACAGCTTAAATCGCCCAGAAGGGATTATCTGTTATCTGTAACAGGGTCAGGAGTGAGAAGAACATTGACACTTCCGCTAATTATCTAACCAAACCAACATACTGAAATGCTCAAACATTACAACTGAAGTACTACTGCAATATATATATGCATATATATTAAATACAATTTTAAAAATCATTTATTAAAAAAAAATAATAATAATAAGAGAGAGAGAGAGAGACTTTGGGTTAAGTCTATTTAAATTTAATAATTTTCATAAATAATTAAATTTAAAATGCATTTTATTACTGAAATTATAAAAAAAAAATCATTATTCGATTAAAAATGGATAATTTCCCAGGATTTGTTTCGTCACTGTCATCACAAAGGAAAGCAAATTTTATCCGTAGTGGAAAAAAAAAAAAAAAAAAGACAGAAAGAAAGAAACCGAAGCTCTGTCAATTTCTTAGAAAGTACAATAGAGTTCTGAGTAAAATATAAATTAATTTAATTTAGGGTGATGTAATTTTTTTTTCTTTCTAAGTCTATTCTTCTATATAAAGACATGTTGTAACATTGTTGTGTTTCTTAGCAACGTTTACTGTGTCAGAATCGGATTGGTAAAGTAAAAGAAAAAAGTAATACATTTGGGGTAGTTAGTTATTGTATCTCTTCAACAAAGAAACTAGCGACAATTTTCATGAATTTGTGATAAGTATATTTAAATTTAATAATTTTCATGAATAATTACATTTCATTGCTGAGATTTAAAAAAAGAAAAGAAAAACCTCATTATTCAAATGAAAAAAGGATAATTTCATAAGATATATTACGTCACTGTCGTCGCAAAGTACAGCAAATTTTATCCATAGTGAAAAAAAAAAAAGTAGGGGGAGGAAAAGACAGAAACCGAAGCTCCTGTTTATTTCTTAGAAAATACCAGTTCTGAACAAAACAGAATTAAAACAATTTCATTTAAGATAATGTAACTATATATATATATATATATTTTTTAACTCTATTTATCTATATACAGTCATGTACAACCGGCTACTGTATCTGGATCGGATTCGGTAAAGTAAAAGAAAAAAGTAATAAATTTGAAGTATTTAGTTATTATATTCCTTCAACAAAGAAACTAGCCACGATTTTCCTGAATTTGCGATTGGCATATTTAACATATTTAAAGTTAAAAATTTTCATAAATAATTAAATTTAAATTATATTTCATTACTGAAATTATAAGAAACTCATTACTTGAATAAAAAAGAATAACTTCGCAGGGTTTTTTTCGTAAACTAAAACATGCCTATTTCTTTTCTTTCTATACTGGATTAAAGTATAGAAAGAGAATCAGATGACAGTTTTTGCATTTACTCGATGTGGGAATTGATTTACTATTAAATCAGGCAATTTGGCATCCAATGTTTCAGACGAATATCACCAATTTTTTTAAAAGAAAGAGAAGTAAGATTTATATATATATATATATATATATATAAAGTTTATTAAATATGATGTCAAAAATATGAACTTTCCGGGAAAAAAAAAAAAAAAAAAAAAAAAAAAAAAAAAAACATCAGACGCGCAGTTCTCGAGAAACGCATTTACGCACGAATCTCGTTTCATGCATGTTTACTGATTTCGGAGGCATTCTTTGCATGTGAATTGCGCACGACTGTTTGTTTATTTTTTATTATTGCTATTTATTAGCTTCGAAAGCATACCCAAATATATTGAAAATCAAACAAATTCGCTAACACCACATTTATTTAAATCTATCGTTTACTGCACACATTACACATTCTTGCATAAAAATCTGCAATTTGTATATGCAGTAATAATGGAAAGTGTTTCTTAATGTATAAAAGATACCTGATTTAATTTACTTCATTATTATTATTATTTCACAATCATAATCTGATTCATTTTAAGTAAAAAAAAAAAAAAAAGATGGTAGATTTTTTTTTTTTTTTCTTTAACACTAATTTATGAGATCTAAAACTGAGCTATCAAATCAGAATGACTGTTAATTTTCCTGTGATAACAACACAATACATGTGAAAGGGTATCTAAAATGGATTTATTTATTAATTTTAAAAAAAGCGTTAGAGCCGTTTTTGAGGTACCAACTTTTACCAAAACTTGGCATACTCAATTATTGACCAGAAAACAATAATTAAATGCAAAAGGTGTTAATATGGCGAGTTTTTATATAAACTTAAATTCTGTATAAGTCGGAATTTTAATTATTATTTCTTTAATATGTAATTTATCTTTTATTAAAAAGTAAAATACAGATAATTTTTAAAAATATAAAATCTTTAGAAGAGTGAAAATTGTGATGTCAGAAGTATAGCAATATAATCGGAAACAGAAATAAAAAATCTGGTGTGAAACAACCACACGACTTTCATTACCCGCTATTAGCTACCCAAGCAGCACAGAAACGTTCTCTGAACGTTCAAAAATTGTTCTGCAAACACGTTCTAAGAACGTTCACTTTGAACGTGTTATAGACGTCTATTTGTCCATCTTGAAGACGTACAATAGTATGGTTCAGAGAACGTTCAATGAACGTGTAGCAATCACCATCGGTGTTATAGAAACGTTCTGAGAACGTTCTAAACGTTTTTAGAACGTTTTCAAAACGTTGTACACATTTTCAGAACGTTCTAGAAAACGTACTGTAAACATTCTAAAATAGTGTAGTAAAAAAAAAAAAAAAATGTAACGTCATTATAAAAAATTACCTCAGTACGGGCGTTTAGAAGTAAAATGTACATAGCTGATGACGAATAATGGTACAACACATGGACAGGGATATGAATTACTTTTTTTTTTTTCAATTTAAATAATGTTTGAGAAATTTTAACATACTTGCTATTCCTTTATTCCTTTAATTTTAACGTATATGCATGAAAAATTCTATATTCTATGACAGCTTTCCCCAGAAAGTGTCATGACGTCTTTTTATTCCTTAAAAAATTTCTTAAATCTTTGCATTTAAAAAAAAATTTTTTTCCTCCTAATCTGAAGATAATGAAGTTATAGTATTAATTAAAAAACTTTGAATAAACCCAATGAAATGCAAGAACTCGCACCAACTGTCTCGCGTCAAAAGAAGACACAACCCTTCATCAGGCAAACAATGTAGGCGCGAGAACTGCAAACAAGTACGTTGAGTGTGTTGAATGCGTTGCCGCTTTGTTTATAGCAGCCGTGCTTTGTTTGTAGCAGTCGCGAGTTCTTGCATTTTATGGTGTTTATTCAAAGTTTCGTAATTAATACTATAACGTCATTATCTTCAGATTAGGGGAAAAAAGATTTTTTTTAAAAATGCGAAAATTTAAGGAATTTTTTAAGGGATATAGAGATGTTATGACACTTTTTGGGAATTACTGTCATAAAATATGGAATTTTTCATACATATACGTTGAAATTAAAGAAATAATAAGTATGTTAAATTTTCTCAAACATTATTTGAATTTAAAAAAAAGTAATTTATATCTCCGTTGCTGTGTTGTATCATTATTCTTCATCTGCTATGTACAGCTAAACTCTTGAATTATTTTGCTTGTTTTAATCCCTGTGATTCCGAATGCGTCATCCTATGATTAATATTTGTTTTTCATGGTTGTTTTGTGTTTGATTCTCTGATTTCTTGAACTAAATAGTTTATTCCAATTTATTCTTCATTTTTAACTTCAATTAATTTCTTGTACGATAGGGTGCCAATCTAGCAATTTGCTATTATAGCTGCTAACGAACGAAATCGTACATTGGTGCTCAACGACGAAAAAGGTCACACCTGACGAGTTTTTTTTTTTTTTTTTCTACCATTCTAAGCTTTTTCTTAAAAAAAAAAAAAAAATGTTCAAAATGATGTCTTAATTTTTTATTTCCTCGTTTCTTGTTTGTATCTTTTGATTTGAGTTTCATGTGGTTTTTACGCACCGGCAAAATTATTAAAATTGCAACTTACAATATAGGAATAAATTTATGATTAGACTGAAGTTAAATAAAATAAAAATAAATAAATAAAAAATAAATGCTTCAATAAATCACAATCAGTCTCCCCAGGTTATGTAAATTTCTTGTAATTTTCTTCTCATTGTTCTATGTGGTTTCAGTGATCTTATATCTGCTGCTTGGCTTTAACTAAGATTAAAAATTCATTTATACTTATTTTTTTTAAATACAGGGTGCAAAGCATAGTCACGAGAATACCTTTATCTCCGCAACTATTAGTCGCAAATATATAGTTTCAGTTACAAAATGTTTTAAAAAATATGAGCACTTACTTTTTGCTTACTTTTTTTTTTTTTTTTTTTTTTTGTAAATGCATTTTCTTATTGGAGGACATCTGAGACCAATTGTTGCGCAAATAAAGGCCTGCTCTCGACTTTGCACCCTGCATATTCTAAACATTTCTGGGTACTACTTTGTAAGTCCATGGATAGTTTATAAATATATTTGAATGCTGAAGTTCATAGAAAGTTTTAATATTCCAACATAAAAAATAATTTCGAAAATGAATGTACCAATACACCGCTAAAATAATATATAATTGAGTTTAGAATATATTGTTAATTTTATAATAATAAGAAATTGAAACGAAAAATTAAAAATTAGTTAGAAGGAAGAAATTAAAAAAAATTCCAAATACTTAAATATATAAATATTTTTTTAATCAAAATATTTTTCTAAAATATTTAACATACTTCATATTTTTAAATTTCAGTGCAAGTGTGTATACATATTTTCAGTTTACTGCAGCAGTTTACAAAAATGATGTTTGCAGGTATTTAAATTTATTCCACATGGCAATGTAATTGGTATTCTTTAAATGTTTAAATTTCTTTAAATTGAGTCAGCGCAATTTTTATTCATTTGATGTAATTATGCTATCATGGCATATTAAATAATTAATAAATGTAAATATTATTATTATTAATAAATAATAAAATAAGTATATTATTTATAATTAATATATTATTTCTTAGTATATCATTCATTTACTTATTAATATCGTCTTTTTTTTTTTTTTTTTTTTTTTTTTTTTTTTAAGCAGAATATGTTTTTTTATAAAGATGTGGAATAAAATTGAATTGAATCTTTGTTTTATTATGCAGTTAAACAAGTTGATATATTTTATTTAATAAATTACAGTAAAGAGATATTTAAAATTATAAGTCATTGAAACTTAGGATATTATTTTAAAAATATGCAATTTGCATAACCTAGATTATATATATGATCATATAAACATTAAATAAATACTTCAGAATTTAAAAAGAAAAGAAGAATTACAAACCTTCTTAATTTTCTTCATAAACCTTACAAACCTTTCTTCAAACTTTCTTAATTTTCTTTCAAGAAAACACCCTTGGAACTAGCATTTTAAAATACACAATGACCAGTCTGCAAAGGCATTCACTTAAAATTTACTCTGATCTTTTAAACTCTTTATGTTACTTCATTCAGAAACATAATAACCAAAAATAGTCATTTTAACAATTTCCATCTCAGAAGACTAAATTCATAAAATGAATCATAATTTCTAAGCGGTTTTCTGTAACTGGAGCAGTTTTTTCTGCGATAAAACGCTGCTTACAAGTATCAAAAGTTAGTCTTAAGAGCTTACGCAGATATGAAAATGATTGTTTAATTGATATTAAAATAAGACTTTAATAAATAGAACATAGAGAATATTACAGGTTAAAAATATTACATTTTTACCTTTTCTAAAGCTTATCCAAGTCATTATAACGCGAAAACTGAATAAAACAGATTACATGTTTTAAAATTACCGCTTCACATAACGACACGACATTCCCAAGACCTGGTGCTGTGGCGCTGGCGTTTGTTTGACTTTGCACGGTCAGCGAGAATTAAATAAATGCAATCCACAGATGTCAATTTCATCTGCTCTTCCCTTCTTACATCCGGAATAATCATGTTTAAAAGTTCAACATTTGAAACAGAAATTTATTAAGCATTTATAGCTGTAGAAAACATATAGTTTTTTTTTTTTTTTTAAGAAAAAATGGAGCTGAGTTAAACAATTATTTAAATTTTTATAAAGTATTTGAAAAACTTATGAGATCACTTTATTTTTCCATTTTAAAATCTGGAATTAAACGGAAAAGCATATTTTGTTTTAGTGTATATTTCAGGATTGAACAAAATATTCAGTGAAAGGATCAGAAATGGCATACACTTTATTTTTTCTGTATACATAAAAAGAACGCAATGGATGCATGGAAATTTTCGGCGTTTTAACACTCCTTGAGACGCCCTCGATAGGATTCGACAATTTTTTTCAGGAAAACTCTTGTTTTTTGTAAAAGTTGCTTTAAAAATAGAACTATATTACTCCGCCAAAATGCATGCTTTTATTCGGCAAAAATGTCGTAATTCGGCCCTTACTTTCAAGGCATGTTGGTTGGCTGTCTAACGTGAATGCAGTTGATACATTTTTGTTATGAAGAAAATATTTTTAATTTTAAAATTTCCCATTTCGTCAAAAACGTATTTAGATAATATTTAAAATAAACGAAGTATTTTTTAATCATAAATATTCTATTTCATCGTCATTCATAATAAATTCAAACTTTATTAAAGCGAAAAATTTTAAAGCACTCATGCACAGGAATTTATACCATGGTCCATGGTCTGTATCAGGGCCCGACTTAGACTACCTGCAGCCCCGGGGCAAGCCTATTTTGGGGGGCCCCCTTGCAGTGGCATAAGAGGTCTTTAGGTTGCAGAATTTCTGTATTCGCCTGTAGGGGGGCCCCTTCCAGAAGGGGGGCCCAGGGCATTTGCCCCGTATGCCCTGCCGTAAGTCGGGGCCTGGTCTGTATAGCGCATGCGTATATCATCCGGATCCTAAATTTTTGGTGCTCGCTGTAGACGCTAAAGTTGTTTACACTGTAGCTGGTACTGTATTCCTCCGCCGCTGTTGATAGTCTGATATTCATTTTAAACATGTTTTATTAAATTATTTAAGTTTTTTTTACGACTCACAATCGTTAGAAAGGCATCAGAAAACATGATTTATCTTTTTGGTCTGTTTGAACTTCTCATCATTCGAATTTATTGCTGTATCAAGAAAAGAAATATAAAAATTAAACTTAAAATGATGTTTAGCATCACTTGTTGATTTATCAGCTGACTGCATAATTAAACTTCTTTTTCATTTTTCGTAATCTTACTGGCTCTGACTCCGATGGGAATGATACCGCAATATTAATTTCTTCTGAAAATGCTTCCTGTTTATCAAATCCGAAATCACTTTTACAGTTTCCAACAAAAAAATTTTGTTTTTAGTAGTGCATTAATAGTTGAGTTTGGGTCACATTTTTCATCATAGGCTCGTCGTCTTTTGTTATGTACTGGCGAAAACTTTCTTCACTATTTTCTAATAGAAAATTAAAATTTTTTTATACATGATCTGGCTTGTGTTCGTTGAGAATGGACAACTAGAACGAAGTGGAGCTTTCAATGTTTGTGGAAAAAAGCTGTGCTATGATAGGCTACATTCCACTGTTTGTGGGTTAAAAGAAGACTCCTACAGGTTAAATATATTTACTAATAATTTTGGCAGATGAAGCAAGATTTTTCAGATTCAGGTGGAAAAAATCTTTTTTTTTTTCAAATTATTATCCTGAGAGTGTTTCTTTAGGATTCGGGCTAAAATAACTTTTCAAATGAGCCTAATTTGCTTTGCTAATGATACTTTTTCTTTAATTTTCGTTTACAAAATTGTACTCCAAATATTTTTTTTTTTTTCTGTTAACAGCTAGTCTTAAGTATCAACTGTACTGAAAATGAAATTAATTCCAAAAAGCCCCCACGCATAGCCTCTACAAAGTCACCTAGTCTAAAGAGCTAAAACTTCTTTCTAGTTACAGCTAGCTTCCTTCAAATCTTATTATTATTATTATTTTTTCTTTTTATGTCAGTTCAAATTTATAAAAAACATGATGTTCAATTCAGACCCTTGAATGGAAAGTCAAAACTTTATAGTTCCAATAAAGTACAGCCCCATTAAATAATGACTCAGTGACTTTTAGATATAGTGTAAAGCTGTTAACAATTAGATGGACAGATTTAATGACGGACTCTTTTCAAAACTCAATTCGACGTTGTAAGTTTTTGAAATAAATAGATCATTATTATGGTAAAATCAAGCCAGTTGTTTGTGACTCTTTCTCTAGCGCTTCTCATCAGATAAATTGGATTGACTTCACGGAGTAAAAAGACAGGAGAAGAAGGTAACGCTGAAATTTTGTGATGTTGTTTTCTAATGTTTACAGATGGCGCCAGCGTGCAATCCTTCCTTCTCTCCAGCTTCCGCAATGTTATTCAATGGGGAAATGTCTCGTTTTAATTATTTTTTTTTAAATAATATCAAGCTGAAAAAATTTCGATTGAAAGCAAATTTCATTAAATAGAGTATTCTAACCAACATGTTTTTTTTTAAGAGTCATTTTATACTAATTTTACTTTGAAAGAAAGCTTTTAAAAAATGACGATTCTTATGAACCGAAGCTAGCTAAAACAGACAATTGGGAGGAAGGAGAATGGATGAAATTTTGTAAAGAAAAAAAAAACTTACTTTAAGTGCAGAAAACACGAACTCGGACTTTATTTTTATCCTAGGGCTTTTTTTTTGTTTTTTCTTATCACTATCATAACCTGTTTTACAACTAGGAACGAAGCATTTGTTTGAAACATCTGAATTATGCAGTTTTAAGAACTTACAAACAAATTAAATTGCTTAAAATAAAAAAATTTAAATGTACTTCAGCAAAATTCTATTGAAAACAACAGTATATCCGCGCCGAAGTAGGGAGGAATGACAAGTGGCGCCCTCAATATTTACCAAAAATTTAGATCACAGTTTCGTAGCTTTCTCCCATTGGACCATCAACTCCTATTAATATTACTCCGTGATTGACTTAGATGCCCTGAAATGTCAATTCGAGGATTATGCTATGCATTTACTTCATTTTTACACGTCCAATTGAAAACACGCCAAGAAAAACTCAGTAAATGTTTCCAAGTCATAGCAGCAGGCTTGTACTTTTTAGTCCTTTCTAGACAAAGATTGTAAGTGTTTAAAATTTTCACACAACATGAGTGCTGTGTTTCCAAGACTACATTTTATCTATTCTAAAGTGCCATTAGATAGTAATAAATAAAATAGATTGTGCCGCCCTCTAGATTTGAGCGCCCTAGGACATCGCCTAGTTTGCCTATATGGTCGAGCCGGCCCTGCATACAGGAAATCAATTTGTAAATAAGCATGAGGCATTTGTAAAGGGGGTCTAATATAAAAGAAAGAAAAATTATAAATTGTAAACCAAAAAGGTTTCATTCAATAGTAATAAACAAATTTCACTTATATTACTTTTTTTTTTTTTTTTTTTTTTTGTAAGTTATGTTTTTATTTTCAGATACAGTATAAGCTTAATGTAGTTTTACGTGCCATTGTGATACTTATATCTCCAGAAAAATAATATACTTCGTATATAAGATGTTCATGTTCATATTGCTTTAAAAAAGTTTACAAAATAAAGTAATAATCTAAAAAATTTAAAATATTTTTCAAGTCTGCCAGTAAATGTGTTAGAATATATGCTTGTACTATATTCGAATTTATCTGGTTACAGTGGTAAGTTTAACTATTAATTACTTTTTTGTTTTTTATTTCAAATTAAAAAAAAAATTACCTTCTGTGTATAACTCTTTAAAGACCTGATTAAAAACTTTTAAATTTAATTTACAAATGAAAATCAAACATGTCGAGGCATTTAGAATAATGTATGAACTGATATTCATCTTTTTTCTACTGCTTCTGGCATTTTCGCATTCTGCTAAAGCTTTCTTTTCTGATTTTAGCTTTTTTGCTAAAGAAAATTTTCACTCAGCTTAAACCCTGATTGATAAGCATTGGGGATTAAATTTTTAACGGTCTCTTTGATTATTAACTTGACTGAAAAATTATTGTTTGACGTATGTGTTTATTAAATATTTTGTCACATACTAAGGCAATATTATTTCAGTCACCAATTATAAAATCCGACATTCGGGAGTCACACTGTAAGTTAAAATATATATTTTTTTTTTCACTACCCGTCTTTTTTTCAGATAAGTGTTTGTTTATGTATATCATACAAATATGTTATGCATTACATTTTGTTTTTATTTATTTATATTTTTCATTCCTCAAGTCACATACTTTTCTTTACATTGACAAACAACTGTTTTTTCTTGCTTAAGTATATAAATTGTATTTTAATTAGATAATTATAAATTTTTTTCATAGAAGACTAGATTTTAATAATTATTTAGTGTTGCTTTATTCAGGGTTGAAACTTTTCAAGGGCTATCCCTGAATTCAGGGTTTTTGAAAATTTTGCTTTCTCTGAATTTCATGTTAAATTATCTTGTTTTTGCAGAAATTCCTCATTTTTAATGTTTAATTAAAATGTAGTTGTTTCCTTAAAATGCATTAAGAACTCTTCAAATATCACTTATAATAAGTAGCCATGTAATATATCACTAATAAGTGTGCCCTATGTGCATGCAGGTATTAGTTTTCAGGGTTTTTGTGGCCATTGCTATTTGGACCATCAGTACAATTAGTGTGGAGGTTATTCGGACCGCTTCCTTGTTGTGTTGGTCATAATAATGATTTTGCTTGTTTGATCTTGAATTTTCTCTGTAATATACTAATGCAGGGCCTAAAATTTCAACTCCGATTACACTCACCCCAAAAAAAGTTATACTCGCCGCAAAATAGGGTTGTCTTTTTTTTTTTTTTTTTTTTTTTCTGTTTTACGCATTTTGGGTTTTTTATTTTTCTAACTATCTGAAATGCTTTTATAAATATGTCTAAAATTATATATATTAAAAGTGTATTGTATATATCATCATGTCTCATAATCATCTATAATCAAAAATCATTATAATGCATTATATTTGAGATCTGAAAAAAAAGGTTCAAATATCTATCAATGCATAGAGTCATTAAAAAAAAAAAAAAAAAAAAAAAAAAAACTTTTTCAATCAACACCCTGTGAAAATTTTATTATGCAAGATTAAGCTTCCTTATTTTCCTATTTATATATTTAACTTTTTACATCAGAAATGTCTTTTTCATCCATTTTATTTTTATAATCAGACTGAATGTTGATGTATAACTTGTTCATTGTTGTCATTTGAAATAGCCATTTCGGAATTACATGTTCGATAAAATTGTTGTTTACAAATCATAACAAGCGTAAATTCTTGGTGTTTCAGCAAAAACTGGAAAATGTTAACTGTTTTTTGATCATTATTCAACAAAATAAACATAGGCAGTATCTTTAAAAGATCATTTTCATGCGCCAATATCGAATAGGCAAACTTTCATATTTTTTTTTCTCTTGGATTGTGGGCGTCTAGCAAAGAGGCTCTCTACTTGTCTATTCTCACACTGCTTAAGAAATCACAGTGGGAGAAATGAAACTGCCTAGAGATTAAAACTTTTATGCGTGTACTTTTATGCAATTTTCCTTTCTCAGGCTGGGACGATTGTTGGGCAACGCGCACACAGACTCGACACTCAAAGAAAAGAAAAAGGAGAGGTTAAATATGAGGTTATTAGATGGCAAGATTTTGCCATATTTAAATCTATAAAAAGGATGTTTCCTGTCACCTTATCATGTAAGAATTCTATCTATAACTAGACCAAATTTTTACTCGCTACAGTAAAAATTCCACTCACCAATGGCGAGAGGAAATTTCGCGCCCTGTACTACAGT
>CAWVNO010003096.1:0-95000 GCA_963930645.1 Salticus scenicus
TTGTGGCACCTACAATTTTCTTCGACAGCAGTTTGAACTACATTTGGTCATTTTTCTCATTGGCCAAAAGTCCATGCTGTCTAGCGGTTGTTGACCGACCAAGCACAAGTGCCTGAGGACGCTGAAGTACGTGAGGCTGACGCTTTTTCTTTTTTCAGACTGAAACCTCATTTATACATGAGCTTTACATTTGATAAACTTAATTTTTGTGTTTGTATCGAAAACGGGAACTGCAGTGATTAAATTTTGACTATGCAACGGGTTTTGACTATGCAAATATGTTGGACTTTGAAGACGCTATGCATATTTTCCGGTGTGTTAGCCGCTTTTCTAATATGTCACTCGTGTAAAGAAACCACCAAAGCATTATCATCGATTTTTATCAAGAAAACTCCCTCCTGCAGGTGGAGAATAAACTTTTGTATTTGTTAACGTAAACGATATAACAGTAAAGCTCCCTTAAAACGGAAAGTTGGCGTTCTAATAGTCCAAGCGACGGCTGCAAAAAATTGACATGATAAGGTATGAAGCTGATTTTTTTTCTATAGACAGAATTCATTGTTACAATGAAAATCTGATAGGGTTGCCTTGTCAAAGCGGTCAAGTTTAGGAGAAACAACCTCACTTCCGGTCAAAAGTAAACGATTTTCGAACCCCACAAGTGTGAAGATGAAACCGGTGCTAAAATGTAGAGTGTAGAGATTTATATGCTCTTTAAAATGGCATAGGGTTGCCTGGTCAAAACCGTAAAGTTTCGGAGGTTGCCTCGAAAATAGTGGTCAAATTTAAACGATTTTCGAGCCTCACAAGTGTAAAGATGAAACCGGTGCTAAAATGTTGAGAATAATATACTTTTTAAAATGGCATATGGTTGCATGGTCAAAGCCGTCAAGAATCAGCGGTTGCTACGAAAAAGGGGGACGTATAATATAACTGATTTACCCAAGTAAAAAATAATTTACCCAAGTCTAAAGATACCTTTGCTAAAACATAGAGAATAATATGGTTGCCTCGAAAATAGGGGTCAAATTTAAACGATTTTCGAACCCCACAAGTATGAAGATGAAACCGGTGCTAAAATGTAGAGATTAATATGCTCTTTAAAATGGCATAGGGTTGCCTGGTCAAAACCGTAAAGTTTCGGAGGTTGCCTCGAAAATAGTGGTCAAATTTAAACGATTTTCGAGCCTCACAAGTGTAAAGATGAAACCGGTGCTAAAATGTTGAGAATAATATACTTTTTAAAATGGCATATGGTTGCATGGTCAAAGCCGTCAAGAATCAGCGGTTGCTACGAAAAAGGGGGACGTATAATATAACTGATTTACCCAAGTAAAAAATAATTTACCCAAGTCTAAAGATACCTTTGCTAAAACATAGAGAATAATATGGTCTTTAAAATGATACAGGGATGCCTAGTTAAAACCGTCAAGAAAAGAGGTTGCCACGAAAAGTGTGTGTGAGTGTGTGTGTGGGGGGGGGGGATTTTAGCGGTTTTCTTACCCTAACATATTTAAAAATGAAACCGTTTATAAAATATAGAGAATAATATCCTCTCTTTGGAGTATCATAGGGTTGCCAGTTGAAAATCTCGAGAAATAGTGGTTGCCTCGAAAAAAAAAAAAAAAAAAAAAAAAAAAAAGCTAATTTTGAAGGGTATTTTATACAATGTGAAAAAAAAATAAAAAGTATTTAAAAAAGAAAAAATAAATAAATAATCTGCAATAAAACTGTTCTAAAATTTCCCATACAAACAACGAATTAATAGTAAAAATTAAAAATGTAGCATGCGGATACAGATAAGAAAATACGCCCGCAAAAGTTAACAGAAATGAAGATAATAATGCCCATGAAATTCAAAATAAAAAATTCTGTTAGTATACAAAATAAATAATTAAATAAAATGAAAAAAAAAAAAAAACCCCTCTTATTTCAGATTTGCAGCAAGATTTACAAATTTCAATTTCATAAATTAATTCATGGTTATTAAGAAACGCGAAAAATTTATCAAATTTTTAAAAGTGTTTTTCACTTTATTTGTACCCATAATTAATCTGCAAAAGGTATTATTGATTATTTTTTATAAGATATAAAAAAAATTATTTGAGAAAATTTTCTAAAATTGACAAATTTTTAATATAACAAAATCGGCACAACCCAAAGTTTTCGTATAAAATTCTACAAAGCAGCTGCATACATTTCTCCAGGGAATTTATCTTCTCAATACTTTGTCACAATTTGAATATTTTAAGCATTGAAAAATGGGGAAAAAACGAGCTCGTGAGCTGAAATTAGTTTTATACAGATTAGAAAAAGAATGGTCACGCATAATAATTTAATTTTCTTTATGCTTTAAAATCTCTTACATCATTAAAGAAATAAAATAAACGAATATTGAAATTCGCTTCCTTTTCTAAGCTGACCGCTATACCCTGACAGGTTTGAAGCACCAATCGTAAGCAAATTGAAAAGTGTTGTATGTTCTACATTTAGCTTGCAATTTCATCTTTATATATTAATCATTTCGTGTTTAACCTTTTTTAAGTAATCTTCATGTGTGTTTCACTTTGCATTAAACACCTTTAATATTCGTTAGCTTTTTGGTTGGTTGGTTGAATAGCTTTTTTTGGCGCAAGGTCCAAAGTAGGACATGCTGCGCCAAACAAATGGGTAAAAGAGAAAATAGCTTCTGGATGGGTTTACCCATCCAGAAAGTCATTAAAAAATCACAGTAAAAAAATGAAGCAAAACATACAAGATAAAATCAAAAATAATAAAAACAGTGTATATAATAAAACAGACGTAAAACAGGATGAACAATGTAAAGAATAAAATCAGATGTCGAAGTAAAAACCAGCCTCCTTCAAGAAGTTTGTCAGATGATAATGAGGATTTACACCTTAAAGGCTCGTCAGAGTGGGTGAAGATGAATTAAAATTTTGTCGATAAAGATGACGAAGGCAAGGTCAGTCGGTGAGGACATGACGAATGGTTAAAGCACTATTATGACATTTTGGACACTCAGGTTCCTGTTGTCCAAGTAGTAAGTATTTATGGGTAAATCTTGAATGCCCGTTTCGTACTCGTGTAATAATAACATCATATTTTCTAGGGGTAAGTGTAGGCCAGACTGAAATTTGAGGTTTCATTTCATGCAATTTATTATTATTTTGGTTATTCCACTCCCTTTGCCACATGTTTTTAAGATAGCTTTTAAGTGTGTGCTTAATATCCTCATAAGGAACGGGACAGTTTAAAAGTATGGAAGCCTGCCTTGCGGATTTGTCTGCTGCTTCATTGCCTTTAATGCCTACGTGGCCAGGAACCCAACAAAACAAAATGTCAAATCCCTTTTTCAAAAGGTCGTTGTAAGTTTTTAAAATAGAAATGAAAGTCAGGTTACAAGAGCTAGAAGAGAGAGAATCAAGAACACTCTTTGAGTCTGTATATATAATGAATTTTCTACTGTGCTGAGATGAAATAATGTTAAGGGCAACCTCAACAGCAAAAAACTCTGCAGAGATGATGGAAAATGAATTAGGCAGTTGATAGCTAAAACTGGTGTTACCAATGACAACACCACAACCGACTTTATTGCTTGTCTTAGAGCCGTCTGTAAAAATCTCGACGTAGTCCTTGTAATGAGAGCGATGAGATGAGTAAAGGGCCTGAAAAATAGAAGCATCTGTGTTAGGTTTGTCAAATCCTTTAAACGGATGAAGACAAGAAATAACCTGGAAGTTCCAAGGTGTCATGTTTAAGAGAAAACGTAAACGGACTTTGGTATGAATATGAGAGGTGCCAGAAAGAAAGTTTTTAATTCTAAGAGCGAAATGTGGGATGCAAGATGGGCGATTTACATAAAGATTATGATGGTTACTGTTTAAATGAGAATTAAGTGGATGATTAGGGTGTAAAAGGATGCGATAGTACAATTCAAGTGAAAGTCTTTGTCTAATATCAGTGAGAGAAGGCTCCACACAGTCAGCATATAAACTAAAGACTGGAGTCGTGCGGAAAGCACCTGAGCAAATTCTGAGCGCACTATGATGTGTTGTGTCGAGTTTTTTAATATAAGAGTGAGGGGCTGAACCATAAACCTGACAAGCATAATTAAGTTTGGAGCGAATAGTAGCTCGATAAATTTTGAGTAAAGATGGACTGTCTGATCCCCAAGAAGTGTTAGAAAGGACTTTTAAAATATTAAGTGCTCTGTCACATTTAGTTCTCAAGTGTAAAATATGTGGCATAAAGTTCAGTTTCCTATCGAAAATAACACCCAGAAATCGAGCAGTCTCAACAACGGAAATTGGCCTGTTATTCATCAAAATCTCAGAATCAGGATGAAAACCTCGTTTACGACAAAATTGCACACATTGTGTTTTGTCAGTCGAAAATTTAAAACCATTTTTATTTGTCCACTTAGTGATATTTTTTATAGCGAGTTGTAATTGGCGTTCTATGAAGCGCATGTCATTTCTCTGGCAAGAAATTTGCAGGTCGTCAACATATAAACTCCCATGGACACTTTGCGGCAGCTGTTTTAAAATATCATTTATTTTCAAGGAAAAAAGTGTAACGCTCAAAACACTGCCTTGAGGCACACCTTCCTCTTGAAAATAAAAAATCTGAATAAACTGATCCTATATGAATTTGAAAGCGTCTGACTCTTAAAAAGTTTTGAATGAAAATGGGGAGATTTCCTCTAAAGTCCAAATTAAAAAGATCTTTTAAAATACCATAGCGCCATGTCCTGTCATAAGCTTTTTCTATATCGAAAAAAATTGAAACCAAATGGTTACGTCTCACATTAGCTTTGCGGATATTTGTCTCTAATAATAAAATATTGTCAACTGTAGAACGGCCTCGTTGGAAACCACTTTGCCATGGAGAAATCAGATTATTTTTTCCAAGAATAAAAACCAATCTAGTATTTACCATTTTTTCGAGTAGTTTACATAGACAGCTTGTAAGAGCAATGGGCCTGTAATATTTTGGGTCAGTTGCATCTTTACCTGGTTTCGGAAAAGGAATAACAATAGCATCGTGCCAAGCAACAGGGAAAATATTTTCTGTCCAGATCCTATTGTAAAGATGAAGGAGATTTTTAAGAGACAGTTTTGATAAATGTTTAATCATAATGTAGGTAACACCATCTGGTCCAGGAGCAGAAATACGACAATTTTTCAAACTATTTTGTAATTCATTTTCAGTAAAAGAACTATTGTACTCTGGTGAAGAACGGGAGTGAAAATTAATTGATGAACGTTCAGAATTATGTTTATATGACAAAAAAGGTTCGGAGTAGGAATTAGAGCTGGATATGTCAGATAAAGTTCTACCAATGGTGTTTGCAATATTTTTAACAGATGTTATAGTTTGGCCATTATCCTTTAAAAATGAAATACTTTGATTAGAATGAATTCCCATTGCTCTCTTGACACGATGCCAAAGCTGTTTACTGCTTACATTGGAGGTAATGCTGGAAACATATTTAATCCAAGAATTTTTTTGGGAGTTTCTGCGGATTCTTCGGGCGGCTGCCCTTGCTTTTTTGAAGGCGATATAATTAGCAGTTGTAGGGTACCTCCTAAAAATTCCCCAAGCTTTTTGTTCAATATTTTCGCATTATTGCATTCTTCATTCCACCTTGGCTTTGAATGTTTACTGAGACGTCCAGAGGATTTTGGAATACTAATATCAGCTGCATTTATAATACACTTTGTGACATCAGTGATTGCTCTGTTGCTATCACCCTCAGTCATTTCGTATGTGATGGTTGCATTTATAGTGAAAGTAGTCCAGTTGGTCATAAATATAATGTGGATTTGTAGGATGATGATCATTAAAATTATAAAAAGATAAAAATAAAGGAAAATGGTCACTATTATGAAGGTCGTTACTAACAAAGAAATTGAAATATGGATACAAAGTTGGAGAGCTGATGGCCAGGTCTATTGCATGTAAAGTTCTGGAAGGTTCATGGAAGTAGGTATTGTCACCATTATTTAAAATACATAAATTATTGTCAGTGATTAAGTCTTCAATAGTTTGACCACGAGGATTAATATCGGGACTACCCCAAAGTGGACTGTGCCCGTTTAAATCACCAAGAATTAAAAAAGGTGTCGGCAGTTGTGAAATAAGCCTATTAAAGTCACTTGGGCGAATGGTCATATTTGGCGGTAAATAAATAGTGCAGATGGTGATAAGTATATGTATATGGATCTGAACTGCAATAGCCTGGATATCGGTATTTAAAGTGATACATGAATGTGGAATATTATTAGAGATTAAAAGGGCTACGCCACCTGTAGCTCTATCAGAATGTGTAAAATCTTTCCTGAAACACTGATAGCCACGGATTTTAACAATATCGTGTTGTCTTAAGTATGTTTCTTGGAAAGCGAAGCATATAGGTCGATGATCAGAGATCATTTCTCTTATTTCATCTCGTTTATTAATAAAACCTCGGCAATTCCATGAGATGAAATTAGTCATGATTTTTTTTTTTTTTTTTAGATTATAACATCCACGTCATTATCCTCTGATGCAGTAGACATACCGTCTTCTCCATCAGAAGGGTGAAGGTTGATCATATCGTCTTGTTTTGTAAGGTTTACTTTATTATTTTTGCCATTTGAAGTCGAAGTGGGCAATTTTAATTTCTTTTTCTTAATGATATTGAGACGAGAGGGTGAATTAGAATGTTTTAGAGAGGTAGAGTTAAGACTTTTTTCAAACAATAAGGTTTTAGCAGTTTGTGGAATTTTCTTTAAATTTCTTGATTTTGATGAAGAGGCCTGTGAAGAGTTAGAAGACTGATTTGGTTTCGATTGTAAGTTTTGGGAATTGTTTACTGTAGTTTCGAGAGGAGAGCTAGTATTGGGTATTTTTGTAGAATTACGTGAAACAGTTTCAACTGGGGGGCTGGTATTGATTAGAGAGTCTGTTTGTGTAGCTATTATTTTACAAGTTTTTTTGGTGGAAGTAACAGCAGCATATGATTTACCAACGATGGGTGTTCTTGATTCTACTATTTTTCTGGCTTCTGGGTATGATATATTTTGTTTTGTTTTAATGGTTTGAATCTCTTTTTCTATTTTCCATTTTTCACAAGACTTAGAATATGACGGGTGATCTTTTTTACAATTAACACAACACACTGTGGCTTCACAATTTTGACTGTCATGTCCAATGGCTCTGCAACGGGCACATGTCTGTTTTCTACGGCAGGAAGTTTTAGAATGGCCAAAACGTTGGCAGTTGAAGCAGCGTAACGGATTTGGTATGTATTGTCTGACGGGGCATTCAGGGTACCCAGCTTTTATTGATGTTGGAAGTTTTAGGGAATTTATAGTTAAGATAATGTGTTTAGTTGGAATTGGTTTATTGTCGTTAAATATAGATATACGTTTTACTCCGATACCTTTTTGATCTTTAAGGTTTTCAAGGATTTCGGCTTCTGGTATAAACTGAAGGTCAGATTCCGAAATAACACCACGGCAAGTATTTAGTGTTCTATGGACATCAACAGTGACAGGAATGTTTGCAAATTGAGTACATTTTTTTAAACTGTTAGCTTGTTTGTCATTTTCAACTTAAATTAATAGTTCACCTGATCTCAGTTTTTTTATTGACTTCGGATCACCCATTATAGACTGACATGCTTTCTGTATAAGGAAAGGAGATGTCCTTAGAAAATCCCCCTCTTTTCTTTTAATCACAAAAAAATCTAACTTCTGAGGTCATAAAGACATTGTTCTCATTCAGAGTGGAAGAAAATTCTTCCATTCTATCCGCCCAAGTTTTCGCCTTTGAATTTTCACCAGCTTCGCCCGAGCCAGACGCATTAATCGAAATACTCATAGTTGTAGCCATAATAAGAGAGAAAGGGAAAGGGGGGTGAGTGTTTCTTCCAACACACAAACGCAAAGGGTTTTTAAGAATCCTCTTTGGGACACCCATAACCACTCACCAGCTACCAGGTCGCCGCCCCAGTTCAGGCATCACATGTGGTAGTCGTGTTAGTCCGGTGTTTCTCGTTCGAGTAGTCACCGTTGTCTCACCTTCACCAAGGGCACCAGTCTCCCAGTGAGATCCCAAGGCTAGACTACCGTGGCACCCTCACCAGAAACTTTGCCCCGATAGCCAGCGCCACACCTTCACCGGACTTTACTTTGTTAATAGATTAAAAGTTAATAGATTGATTTTTTTGTTGCATTTTACGATTTTATGATTTTTTTTTTTTTACAGTTTTTTTTATGAACAAGCAATGCAAAAACAAAAGAAGAGGTGAGTTAAAATACAAAATAAAAAAAGGTAAGTAGAACATTGTTAGTGTTTCCATATTTTTGTGTTTTTCAAAACTTTTTTATTTTTTATTTATTTTATTTTATTTTTTTTTAAAGAATAGAACTTGAACAAAATAAAAACAGACCAAGAACTTATTGGCAGAGGAAAACAGTCAAAAAAAAAAAAAAAAAAAAAAAACAGACCAAGAACTTATTGGCATTTGAAAAAAGTGAACTCAAAAAACAAAACCACCAAAAAGAAAAAAATAAATAAATAAAATGAAATGAAAAGAAAAAATAAAAATAAAGTAAAAAAAGAGAAAAAAAATAGAAAAAGAAGGAGAAAAGGAAAGATCACTCGGGCCCGGGGTTCGTGACACCCCTGAATACCTGTAGAAGGTACCCCCCTGGGGGCGTTAGATTTTTGGAGACTGACCGCAATTTCCTTACGAATTTTACCAGGTAAAGATATGCCATTTTAAAATAACTTCTGTGATGTACATTATGGAAACAGCCACACCTTTCAAATATTCATATAATTTCATCCTTATTCATTTTCTTTGTTAATGCTATTCATATTTTTTTTACACTTCGTAAAGAAATCATTAAAACTCGCCTATTTTTTTGTGGTTGACTGCTTTACTTGACAGATTTGACCAGGCAACCTTATGCCATTTTAAAGAGCATCTTAATCTCTATATTTTATCACCGGTTTCATCTTTACACTTGGGTAAATCACTTTTTACTTGGGTAAATAAATCGTAAAATATGTCCCCTATTTTCGTGGCAACCACTGTTTCTTGACGGCTTTGACCAGGCAACCCTATGCCATTTTAAAGAGCATATTAATCACTACATTTTAGAACCGGTTTCATCTTCACTCTTGTAGGATTCGAAAATCGTTTAAATTTGACCCCTATTTTCGAGGCATCCTCCGGGTCTTGACGGCTTTGACCAAGCAACCCTATGCCATTTTAAAGAGCATATTAATTTCTGCATTTTAGCACAGGTTTCATCTTTACACTTGTGGGGGTCGAAAATCGTTTAAATTTGACCCCTATTATCGAGGCAACCTCCGAAACTTGACGGTTTTGACCAGGCAACCCTATTCCATTTTAAAGAGCATATTAATCACTACATTTTAGAACCGGTTTCATCTTCACACTTGTAGGGTTCGAAAATCGTTTAAATTTGACCCCTATTTTCAAGGCATCCTCCGGGTCTTGACGGTTTTGACCAAGCAACCTTATGCCATTTTAAAGAGCATATTAATCTCTACATTTTAGCACCGGTTTCATCTTTATACTTGGGTAAATCACTTTTTCCTTAGGTAAATAAATCGTAAAATACGTCCCCTATTTACGTGGCAACCTTTGAAACTTGACGGTTTTGACCAGGCAACCCTATACCATTTTAAAGAGCATATTAATCTCTACATCTTAGCACCGGTTTCATCTTCACACTTGTGGGGTTCGAAAATCGTTTAAATTTGACCCCTATTTTCGAGGCAACCTCTTAAACTTGACGGTTTTGGCCAGGCAACCCTATGTCATTTTAAAGTTCATATTAATCTCTACATTTTAGCACCGGTTTCATCTTCACACTTGTGGGGTTCGAAAATCGTTTAAATTGTGACCGGAAGTGAGGTTGTTTCTCTTAAACTTGACGGCTTTGACCAGGCAACCCTATCAGATTTTCATTGTAACAATGAATTCTATCTATAAAAAAAAATCAGTTTCATACCTTATCAAATCAATTTTTTGCAGTCGCCGCTTGGACTATAAGTAATCGAGTCACCGTGAGCAGGAATTCCACGTGTTCGAGACTACCTATAAAAGATCAACGTTGGGGCGAGAACTGTGGCTTTTTTGATACTGTGGTACCACCATCATTCGGGTCCATTGCAATAGTAAAGATATATGAGGCAATTACTGAGATCCTATTCTTACAGACTTTCTTCCCAAGAAGCACCGGAACGTATTTTGAACATCTAATGACGGTTATAATAGTTCAAAATTCCGCATTTCCTGTCAAAACAACGTTCAATTAGACGTTCAAAGTAATATTATTTAGAACATTTTAAAATGATACACATTGTACCTTTCATAAAATGTCCAATTTCAGTTCTATGTAAAACGTTTTAATGTAATAGCCTCATAAATGTTCTCTCTCAGTGCGATTATTAGGAATATGATAAAATGCCCATGTACAGTTTTCATTTTGTTGACCCATCTATAAATAATATTCCTTGTGTGTTGGTATTCGGATTAAAGCAAACTAACTAAAAGAGGGTCCTAGGTCTGGATGATGTATCCTCCATTGGGATCTTTCTCAGAATGCCTAGCCCGTATTTGTGCGATATTCGAAGAAAATCACGGAAAACTCTGAAAAGCTAGGTCGACGAGCAGAATCTTTAATTAAACTATCTCAACTAATTCGCGTCAACTAGCTTCGAGAATAGAACCTCGCGGTTACTAGTACTCGTCGGGTGTAATAAAAAGAAAGTTCTTTTTAAGCATAATTTTAAACTTTATGTTTTATTTATGATTCTATTTAAGTTTTAATGTTTCTGATAAATCATTAATGTTGATAATGTTGTTGGTAAATCATTACTCCGGATTTTTTCCCTCAAAATTTTTATTTAATAAATTTACTAAAAGAAAATAATTTTTAATATACATTTCAGAAGTTATTTTACTAATAGATGGAAATTTTATGTCATCATGAAAATTTTACGTAGTCCTTTTATTTTATTTAAATTATTTAAAAGAAATACGTTCTACTCATCGCACTGCTTTTTTCTGTAGCATTCTATATAACAGCGCCACTTAACCAGCTAATATGCAAAGAAATATAATAAACACTATATCTTAAAACTAAAATTTGATAGATTAAATGTGTTGCAAATTTCGCTAACAGATATTGAGACATCTGGAAAATTGCATTATATAGAGCACCCTATTGGTCGATGTATTCGCAAACTGAATCAGCATAGTTTTTCAGAATATATATTTCACATACCCATTTTACTGAATCTATAATAATAGACGCACCTTAAGAAATTTTCTTATCCTAAACGGGATTGAATTTCAGCACAGTCTGAGTCGATATGTAATCAAATCAGCTCACCCTAGTTTAACATAATATCTATATCACGTACCATATTTGGTGCTTTTATATTTAATAGAAACTGAGATACATCCCTCTCTTACGTGAGCGGAGTGAAACTATCAGTGAATCTACTGAGGCATAAATTCCAAAAAAATAACCAGTGTCAATTTAAATCAAAGTCAAACTAAATATCAAGGTAAGTTAAATTTTTCGTATTGAATCTTGAGATACATTTTCCACAAAATTTTATTAAGACGTGCAAAGAATTTTTAAGAATTGTCAAATCTTGTTACAGCCGTCTCAAGACGTGTTAAAACCCGAAGATGAAAATTTCCATGCATCCAATATATATATATATATATATATTTGATAATGTCTATAGAAAAAAATAAAAGTGTATACTATTTCTAATCATTTCACTGAATATTTTTTAGTATTTATACAAAAAAAAAAAAAAAAAAAAAAATGCTTTTCCGTTTAATTCAATATTTAAAATTGAAAAATATAATAGTAATCTGATAAGTTTTAAAAGTACTTTATAAAAACCTAAATGATTCTTTAATGCAGCTATAATTTCATTAAATATTGACTGTACAGTTTTTATAGAAATTTATTAAGCATTTTTAGCTAGATACAAAAGTTGAACTTTGAAAAAAAGATTCTGTGTTATTAACATCTGGATTGCATTTAATTCTCGCTGACCGTACAAAACCAAATGATAAAGCATATCAAAGATTACAGCACAAGTTACTTTACTTCTTAGCTTCGGCATGAACAGGCATGGTAAGATTCAATTAACTAAATCCTGCAACTAGTTATTGTCTGCGGGAAATTAACACCTTCGCAACCGGCATTTTTTCCTTTTTCTAATACTGATTGAATTTTGAATTTAAATTTCTTAATTTAAATACTTTCTGAGAAATTTTAATATACTTGATATAGTTGTTATATTTCAATAAATATGTTTGCAAATATTTTAACTCTAACAGAGTAATTTACCAAAACGCATATTCTAACAGAGTAATTTACCAAAAAGCATTTATAACGTCCACCATACACTTAAATTTATACTATTATACAACGTACAAAACACATTTTTAAAAACATTCCTGTACAACTGACGGTTAGTTACACGTGTACTGAACGTTCTTTGAACTGTACAATATAACGTTTTCAAGATGACAGATAGACGTTATCGGAACGTATAACTGGAGCTTTCTTAGAACGTCCTCTCAGAACTATTTTTTAACGTTCAAAGAACTTTTCGGTGCTGCTTGGGTTTGTAGTGAAGTCAACGTTCCCCAAGAATTAGAGAACGGAAGTTATGGAACAAGAAAGTTTTCTTATGGAATTCCTGTAGGCGTGCTCGTAGATGCCTGACAAAACTGACGCTTGTATCGCATTAGCTGTGGGATGCTTTTTAAAGAAAATGTACTGGTGGTCCGCAAATGTACTATGTCCTTCGAGGTCACATTTAAGCGTATGCTTATCTGCGGGAAGATTCCCATGCGTCAATGAACCAATTGTCAAACTATTCAAATCACATTGCTATTAATCCTTGTCATTCCTTTTAAAGTACGTTTTTCGTACTTTGAGATAAGCTTCATCGAGAAATCCACCTTTTTCCTCTCGACCGCTTATTTTTTGATGGATCTGTAAACTTGTAAATAAGTGTCAATAAAATGTGTGAGCAAGTTTGAAGTGCACTATGTAACTGTTGTGTCAGATGCAAGATTCTTCAGATGTCTTCTGTAAATAAATCACTACCTCTACCTTGCATGATGTATACTTTTTACTAACTGCCTCGTTATTGGTCAGGAATTTTTTTCTGAGCGGCGTCATTTGCAGTACGAACATTTAAAATTTGCTGGTTCACTTGTGAAGTCTGAACGTACATAGACGCCCTTTCCTTTGAAACCACAGAGATGCTTACTGCATACGACATTGGTCGTGCGCTTGTATTTGAAGTACCAGAAGCTTGTATTTCACACCAGCCGTTTCGCATTGCACTTAAAGTCGGCCTGACTCTGAGCGACATCTTGTCCCAGTCCACAGTAATGATTATGTTGTTTTTGCACTTGCTTGGAACACCCGTTGAACCCTAATTGAGCCCGAAGTGGAAAAATGATTTTAAAAAATCAATGCTTTTGTTATCTGCTCTTCCGATAGGTTCTTGGGGAAACCAAGAAGAATTATCTCTATGTTGAGATGACGAAAGTTGGAGATCTGGTGACTGTACTCAATTTTAGTTCAGGTGTCTTGCCCTTAAGTTTTGAGAATTCTGTGAATATGTTAAATAAGAACAACAAACTGTTTTAAGCTATTGGCCACATTCATCGCATCGAAAGCTTAATTAGTCTGTGATAATACTGGCTACCATGTCTATTATCAGTACTTCAGAAGACATATCTGACAAAGGTCGACCAGTCAACAATTGTTTATTTTGAGGAAATTTCTACTTCTCAGGAAATTTGGACTTACTTGCTTAAGGTTTCATGCTTCACTGATTTTCCTTGGCTTTAGAACCTCATGGTCGCGTACTAGGCACGATTTCTTCAGATCTAAGGGCTCAACTCTTCGCAGGTTATCCTCTGTTCTTTCGTCACTTTAAAATCACCAGATTTTACGTACGAGCACGATCTAAATAATTTTTTCTGGTTCTCTCCTTGCCAGTCGCCATTACGCCGAAAGGAACATTCATGAAAGTTTCTTCAATTTCCAATTTTTTCCCTGAATTAGAATGAGAGCTGGTGTTAGAGGCTTCTCCGCACCATATGTAAAAGACTCTGTGCTGCCTTTTAAATGCATTTTGCATTTACAAGATATATTCTTTGATATACATTTTTTTTTTTTTGAATTATCAGCTTGGAACTGCTTATAATGTAATGGGTATGCTAAAATGCTGCATCTCGCATACGAAGGTGAAATACGTTAGCCATCTCTTCAAAAATCTCATCTCGTCAAAATCTCTTAGTTGGTTCGGCTGCCTGTATCCGTAATTTCAATGACAACCGCGTCGACTCCAATTCTTTGAAGTCTGAATCATTGACAAGGCAGTGCATGGAAACTTCGGTGACTTGATCACGGAATTATTCTCGTCGCTACCATGAGTTTCGGACAATTTGAAGACATTTAGACGCTCAACGGATACTACTATAACCCCGACATTTACATTATGTGCGATTTTCCGAAACGAACGTTCAGAAGCGCAGTCGCTTTCATTATTTGAAATCTTAGTGTCTATAAAATCTTTGGAATTAGCTATTTTTACACTTTTTGCACAGCCAGCTATTGTCAGATAAGCTATTGTCATGTCGACCGTTCAGAGTTTGAACCTGGCTCGGACTACCGAGACTTCTGGTACTTCAGAAAGATTATTTATCGCTATCGATACTGCATAGCTTTCTCTAAAGAAAGACATTATCGCTATTTAAAAATAAGCTGTCTAAGACTAAGCACAACAAAATAGATTTTTTTATAACATTATAATTTTAAAAAAGAAAACCTTGTGAATCACTCAATTTAACAAACACTTTTGCAAACTGTTACTTTCTGGCAGACTGGCTCACAAAATTAAACTATTGGGTGAGTGCGAAAGTTCTACCCGTTTTTGGATGGGCAAATCTGCAATGGAATTGACGTCGCACATGACATTGTAATGACGCAAATCGTCGGCCAATCAAACGTGTGGATGCCTCATATATAAATGCCTCGTGTCTTACAGAGTTAATCATCTAAAAAAATATCAGAGGGTGTAACAAGGAAAGCGAGAAGGAGCATATAAGACATTGTTTGTTATACGAGTTGGATAAAAAGAGTACGACAGCCGCCGACTATCGGAAAGTTTGTCAAGTTTATGAGGAGGATGCAATGGACGAAAGCACATGTCTTTAATGGTTTCGTAAATTTAGGGAAAGAGACAAAAGCTGCCAAGACCAGGCTAGGAGTGGACAGCCATAACACGTTGGAGACGATGATATTGACAAAGCCATGAGAAACTGCTTGAACCCAACCGTGCATTAATTAGCGGAGACCTTTAACGTACACCGGACAACGGTCGAGAGACGGCTGGTTAAGTTGGATTTTACGAGAAAGTTGGATCGTTGGCTTCTACATAACCTGACAGCTAATCAACGGGGTGACCGAATGGCCACTTGTGTTTCCTTGCTTTCCTGGTATAAAAATGACCCATTCTTGACACGAATTGTGACAGGAGATGTGAAGTGGGTTATGTACCGTAACGTAAAATGTCATCGGACTGTGTGTCGCCCTTCAGATCCACCTGCATCGACTTCAAAAGCTGAACTTCATCCCAAAAAATTTTTATTGAGTGTGTGGTGGGATATGCAGGGAGTAATTCACTGGGAGGTCCTGTCACTCAACGAAACCATCAGTGCTTCCTTCTACTGTCTACAGTTAGGCAGGTTGAATTCAAATTTGGTAGCAATGCGACCAGGTCTCATCACTCGTCGCGGTGCTATCCTTCATCACGATAACGCCAGGCCACATGGTTCTGTCATCACTCGCCAAAAGTTGCTGCGCTTTAGTTAGGAGGTTTTACCACACTCACCATATTCTCCTGACTTGGCACCAACTGACTATCACCTGTTTCGTGCGTTGAATAATTCCTTCAGTAAGAAAATCTTTGATGATCTTGAGGCTGTGAAAACTGTCATCCAAGTTTGACTCAAAACCGCCGGAATTTTATCGCCGTGGGATTCATCTCCTAGTAGAAAGATGGCAAGAGTTCATAGATAGCAATGGGGATTATGCACAATAATAGGTACTGTTCATTTTGCGTTTATTTTCTCTTCTTTATGGGTAATAAAAACGGGTAGAACTTTTGCACTCACCCAATATATATATGTAGATGTCCTCAGAATTCTAATATCTTAATAAGATAAAGTACAAAATTTCAGTATCACAGAAAGCATTCATGGTATGCTTATACAAAATTTTTAAGATATTACTAATGAATTATTATGTAAATATATATATTCATTTAGATTATTATTGCTTTGCTTTATAATTTATATATAATAACCAAATCGCAATTTACTCGCATAACTTTTTGTATTTAAGAACATATGCTTAATCACTGGAAAGCGGTTTAAACTAGCTTTTTTATCTTTTGCTATACTTTGATGCTTTTTATGACAGAATGCTGAAAATTTGAACATCACTTTATGAATTTTACTTGAAAATTGATTATTTCACTTGATTATATGACTTGATTATTTTTTATGCCTGTAGTCTAAAAGTTCAAAATTTGAATTCTCGAAACTGAATTCTGAGAAACTTTTAATTGATTTTATAAAATCCTGTGCCTTTCTTTACACAATTCTGCAGTTTATGGTATACATTTAAGATCAAATTTTAAGGATGCTGTAAGGTTGATACCATGGAATGTCACCACAGTTTTAAATACAGTCGCCAGAAGTATTATTCGAGCAACTCCACCCCGTCAGAATTTTTCACGATTCGATTCAGTTGTCGGTTTGAATAATAAATATTTAGAATTTAAATATATTATTTAAATATTTTATTTTAATAATAAAATATTTATTATTTAAATATTTTATTTTTAATAATAAAATATTTATTATTTGTTTATCGAATCGTTAAAAAAATATATTCAATATTGGTTCATTTAAAAAATGTCCTTATTCAATATTGTAAATTTCAGACAGAATGAAGGAATGAGTACGGCTATTTATAAAGAATGAATCCAAATCAATCAATCAATCAACCAACCTTGAAAAAAAAAAAAAAAAAAAAAAAAAAAAAAAAAAAAAAAAAAAAAATTTTTTTTTTTTTTTTTTTTTTTTTTTTTTCAAGGTTGATTGATTGGTTGATTTAAAAAAATAATCCTTATTCGATATTTCTATCTCAAAGCTATCTCAGATTCAAAGGCATCGTTTTAATATTAAAATATTACTATCCAATTCAAAGTCTCAATTTATAAACATCCAATATTGGCACTCTATCTATCGCAAAAAAATGGGCCGAACGAAGCGTCAAAGACAGAAATCTGCCATGAGACGCTTCGTTCGGCCCATTTTTTTGCCCCCTCCAGATTTAAGGCATCAGTTTGTACCATCTAGATCGATCCCCCACAAAGACTTTGATTTTGGACGGAGGGGTGTCTGTCCAAGAAATAGTCTCAAATCTATCTTCGTGGAGGCGAGGGTCGTCATCGTGGTCCCCATCGAAGAACAGCATGGTTCTCTCTATGAAATCTTTTAAGAATTCATCTATGCATGTGTCAGAGTCCCTCACGATCCGAATTCGGATGGCTTTATGGATGCATGAGGTGGGTACTATGGGGTCTAGAATCTGAATTTTAGAGGATTTCAGCATGGCCTCGAATCCCAACGACGACAGGGCATCTCCAAAATGTATCTCGTCGACTGGATACACCCAGGTATTGGCTAGAGAGATAGGTAACCTGACCCTCCTGTAAACGAGATCGCACACCTTCAGCCTGGTCGTTTTTTTCACGTAGGCGCTACCCTTACCCATCAGCTTGGCCACATCAGAGGCCCTGACGAACAAAAGTCCATCCGCAGAGACTACGAATAGGATTTTAGCGTCAAGCTGTGGATGTTCAATAGTGAATAGCATGACTTATGGCAGTAGCAATAGAAGTCAAAATGATGCAGGCTCTTAGAGGCAGCTCGTATATATACCCGATTCGTGACCTCGTTTTATCAGGCTTTACTAAGAAAACAGGATGTATCAGCTGTTTTTTGAGGATGCGATAAAATCTGTCCTTCTAGAACAATAAAATTATTTATATAATTAATCCGATAGCATGAGGATGTGCGTCACAGGACGTGCGTCACAGGATGTAGATAAGATATTTACTTGGAATTTAGATAGAACTAAAGATTACTGCTAGTATATATACAGGCTGCTGGACGAGACATTTCATTCTGAGCTACTGCTTACTGCTTTTCAAAATGATCTTCCAAATTCTATCTGATGAACTGAATGTTAAATTGACATGCTTTTTATCATTTGACGACCAAATTTTTATCAAAGGCCGAGACGTGGCCTATTACATGGGGCATGAAAACTCCAGTAAAGTGGTGAACTTGTGCCATATAACGGTAACTGACATTGCTCCTGAGGGCTTGAAACTACCCCCGTCTCTAGCCAAGACATGCGTCTTTGGACTAGAAGATGCAAAAATATTGATGGATATGCATCCAGGAGAGTTTGACTCCCTATTTCAGGGGCCGATTGAAATTCTCACCCCCATCGAATGCAGCTTAAACCTGAGGCGGCCTGTCCAGGTTAAGCTCGCGGCCATTACCTCATCCAATGCCACAATGGAGAGTTTCTTGGCCGACTTAAAGAATGTCATGGAGGAGTACCTGGCAACGGTACCCATGGACACTTATGTATTCGGCGAACGATATGGGGATTTGGAGCTAGGCTATTTCCCCCGAAAAATAAAAGTTTTGGTGGGAAACAAGCCCTACTTCTATAAATCCTCGTCTTAAGATCAGGACGAGGTGCAAAAAAATGGGTCGAGCGAAGCCTCTCATGATCATTGAGGCTTCGCTCGGCCCATTTTTTTGCGATAGATAGAGTGCCAACATTGGATGCGTACCGATTTGAACTTGTAATTTTCAAGGGATATGGCTTAGCTATAAGATAATTTTGATAAAATATCTATAGACAAATTTAAGGTATCTGAATTTAAAAATTTAATTGTTTCATTTAAAATTTACTGTGTAAAATTTAAAATTTTTAAAGACTAAGTGTGGCGGTCATTATAATCTGATCTCTAATTTTTCAAGGGATATGGCTTAGCTGTAAGATAAATATGAAACTTGGTAAAATATACAGACTCGATAGCTAAATTTAAGGAATCTGAATTTAAAAATTTAATTTTTTCGTTTAAAATTTACATTTTTTTATGTAAAATTTAAAATTTTTAAAGGTTAAGTGTATCAGTCATCATAATCTGATCTCTAATTTTTCAAGGGATATGGCTTAGCTATAAGATAAATATGAAACTTGGTAAAATATACAGACTTGATAGCTAAATTTAAGGAATCTGAATTTAAAAATTTAATTTTTTCGTTTAAAATTTACATTAAAATTTTTAAAGACTAAGTGTAGCCAAGCCAGTCATTATGATCTGATCTCTATAAAAAGATTTTCGAGAGACAGGATATTATGCAAGCCTTTCCTCAGGATGCTTGATAAGCGGCTTCGATTAAAATTACAATCAGATCTCTATAAAAAGATTTTCGAGAAGTGTTGACAGGATATTATGTAAGCCTTTCCTCAGGAAGCAGGAAGCCCGGTTACAATCAGATCTCTATAAAAAGATTTTTCCAGAAGTATTGACAGGATCCTCAGGATGCCCGGTTATAATCAGATTGCTCATGAGACAGGATATTATGCCCTCTTGATAAGCGGTTCGTAGAAATTTACTATCAGATCCTATTGATAAGACCGGGTATATATACGAGTGTCCAGCGAGAGCTCTTCAATTGCTAGTCGATCTCTCTTACTAGCTGCTTAGATTCATTAGCTCTCTGTCAGTCATGTTTTTCCATGTAAAAAATTATGCCTATGGCGTTGCCTTTAAATGCTTAATGGCCTCTGATGGCACCCTGTTTGTCCGGGCTGAGGACCTGGCTATCTACTCGAGGCATCCTCTAGATCTCCATTTTGCCGAGAGATATGCAGGCCTCACCGTCCGAGATGTAATGGACCCTAAAATCGATTTACCCAAATGGCTCGCTAAGACGAGAATCTTCTCCATTAGCGAAGCCAAACATCATTTGGGAGGGTTCATGGGCGAACAGGAGTTTGATAAGATGTTCGATGGTTCGGCCATGGTGAAATACCAGGCTAACATGAAGCTCAGCTTCGTGAAAGCCATAGGTGTTAGATTTGTAGAAAGGTCCCATACCAAGTTCGAAGACTTCCTTGCCACATACCAACTACAGGTGAGGAAATTTTTTGAACTTGAATATGAGGATTATGAATTATACAAATCCCAAATGACCGGACCGTTGAAGATGACCATCAGGAGGTCATCTAATGAGCAACGCATAGAGAGCTTGTGTTAATCTTTAAAATGAGAGTAAAAAAATGGGTCGAACGAGGTGTCTCATGGCAGAATTTCTGTCTTTGACACCTCGTTCGACCCATTTTTTTGCGATAGATATAGTGCCAACATTGGACGGGTTTAATTTAAGACTTTGATGCTAAGGGGACTTAATTTAAGTATTTATAAAAAAAATCTATTAAGCTAGTATTGAAGAGGTTATCAGCATAAAAAAATAATTAAGAAGTTTAAGTTGAGACTTTACAATTACATGTATGAAAATATTATTAAGACTGAAAAATATATGGATGGGATTGAATTAAGTATTTTTTTTTCAAATTTAAAAAAAAAATTGAAAATTTTGCAAATTTGACCAACTTTAGAAACGTGATCTTAAAATAAAAATATTTTTGAAAACTAATCGTGGAATCGTGATTCTTATTACATATACATAGTAAAATAAGCAATTTAATACTTTTCAGTCGTTTTTTTCAAATTTAAAAAAAAATTGAAAATTTTGCAAATTTGACCAACTTTAGAAACGTGATCTTAAAATAAAAATATTTTTGAAAACTAATCGTGGAATCGTAATTCTTATTACATATACATAGTAAAATAAGCAATTTAATTACTTTTCAGTCGTTTTTTTTCAAATTTAAAAAAAATTGAAAATTTTGCAAATTTGGCCAACTTTAGAAACGTGATCTTAAAATAAAAATATTTTTGAAAACTAATCGTGGAATCGTGATTCTTATTACATATACATAGTAAAATAAGCAATTTAATTACTTTTCAGTCGTTTTTTTTTCAAATTTAAAAAAAACTGAAAATTTTGACAGAGGTGGAGGCACATCAGCAAATTTAGATAAACTGTTACTCTAGCATAATATATATATAGGCTAGCTAGAGTCAATCAATCAACCAACCTTGAAAAAAAAAAAAAAAAAAAAAAAATTTTTTTTTTTTTTTTTTTTTTTTTTTTTTTTTTTTTTTTCAAGGTTGGTTGGTTGATATATATTTATAATGCTAATTGAATTAAGTATATTTTCAAAAATGAAGATTTAGACTTTGAGTTGACTATTGCAAATTCAACCAACTTTAGAAACGTGATCTTAAAATAAAAATATTTTTGAAAACTAATCGTGGAATCGTGATTCTTATTACATATACATAGTAAAATAAGCAATTTAATTACTTTTCAGTCGTTTTTTTTCAAATTTAAAAAAAATTGAAAATTTTGTAAATTCGACCAACTTTAGAAACGTGATCTTAAAATAAAAATATTTTTGAAAACTAATCGTGGAATCGTGATTCTTATTACATATACATAGTAAAATAAGCAATTTAATTACTTTTCAGTCGTTTTTTTTTCAAATTTAAAAAAAATTGAAAATTTGACCAACTTTAGAAACGTGATCTTAAAATAAAAATATTTTTGAAAACTAATCGTGGAATCGTGATTCTTATTACATATACATAGTAAAATAAGCAATTTAATTACTTTTCAGTCGTTTTTTTTCAAATTTAAAAAAAAATTGAAAATTTTGCAAATTTGGCCAACTTTAGAAACGTGATCTTAAAATAAAAATATTTTTGAAAACTAATCGTGGAATCGTGATTCTTATTACATATACATAGTAAAATAAGCAATTTAATTACTTTTCAGCCGTTTTTTTTTCAAATTAAAAAAAAATTGAAAATTTTGACAGAGGTGGCGGCACATCAGCAAATTTAGATAAACTGTTACTTTAGCATGATATATATAGGCTAGCTAGAGTCAATCAATCAACCAACCTTGAAAAAAAAAAAAAAAAAAAAAAAAAAAAAAAAAATTTTTTTTTTTTTTTTTTTTTTTTTTTTTTTAAGGTTGGTTAATTGATTGATTTACTCTAGCTAGCCTATATATATTATGCTAAAGTATATACATTATCATTGTCCAGCAATGCTTATCTGCGTCTATAAAAATGCATCCTGTTTTCATAGCAAATGAGTTATACAATATCCTGTTTCCGCGACATCTATAATAAGCCTTAACTCATCCTGTTCTCGTAGAAACTGACTTATGCAATATCCTGTCTTCAGATTGGCAATATCCTGTTTCATCTAAAATAAGCCTTATCTCATCCTGTTTTCGTAGAAACTGACTTATGCAATATCCTGTCTTCAGATTATACTAATTGAATTAAGTATATTTTCAAAAATAAAGATTTAGACTTTGAGTTGACTATTGCAAATTCGACCAACTTTAGAAACGTAATCTTAAAATAAAAATATTTTTGAAAACTAATCGTGGAATCGTGATTCTTATTACATATACATAGTAAAATAAGCAATTTAATTACTTTCAGTCGTTTTTTTTTCAAATTTAAAAAAAAATGAAAATTTTGCAAATTTGACCAACTTTAGAAACGTAATCTTAAAATAAAAATATTTTTGAAAACTAATCGTGGAATCGTGATTCTTATTACATATACATAGTGAAATAAGCAATCAGTTGTTTTTTTTTCAAATTTAAAAAAAATTGAAAATTTTGACAGAGGTGGTGGCACATCAGCAAATTTAGATAAACTGTTACTTTAGCATGATATATATAGGCTAGCTAGAGTCAATCAATCAATCAACCAACCTTCAAAAAAAAAAAAAAAAAAAAAAAAAAATTTTTTTTTTTTTTTTTTTTTTTTTTTTTCAAAGGTTGGTTGATTGGTTGATTGACTCAAACATTTTTTTTTCACAGTTGGTAGTTTAACATAATTAAACTCTCTCTCTACGAGCCAGCTTGACGGTCAACTCATACGCTCTGTCTTTTTCATCAACTACATAGTCTTTTTCTATTTCCTCAAACTTTCTCTTAACCGTAGCAGTCAATTCTTGAAGCATGTCGCCCGATTTGACAGACCATATACCTTCAGCTCTCACACGCATGGAAAAGTTGCTAGGTTTCTCTTCTTCAGTATCCCCATACCTGGATTCTACCGACGGGGGTGCGTAGATATTCGTATGTTGTTCGCAGACTGCGCTCGAGTATTCGTAATACCCTTTAAGCCAATCTTGTAAATTCATCTCACCTTCGTTTCGAACTGTGATTTCAAAGGCCATCCTTCTGCTGAACGGTATAATGCTGGGATACGTAGAGGTTACCCGGCCATCGGTCCACAGTTTCTGGATACGGCAGATCTCCTCGATAGGCATTCGGTGCGTCTTCACAAGTACCTGAAGCATATCGTTGAAATCAAACACGCGCCTGGAACTCATGTTCAAGCGTTGTGCATTGGGATATAGATTAGCCAGATCCTTGTTGGAATATCGATGTGCAAAGTTGTAAGGTGACGCGTAGCCTAGATATTTGCCAACATCGACGGCTATGAAATAAACATCTCTACCAACAGTAGCAGCGATGAGTGCAGGTTTGGTATCAAAACAAATTTTCAGATACATGATTGCGCTATGATCTTTCAATAAACAGAGGCAATGGAAGAATGATGGTAGCTTGAGTACGGAACCACTATTTATATAAAATATCCATGAGTGGGCGTGGCATGTAAAAAAAAAAAAAAAAAAAAAAAAAAAAATAAAATAAAATAAAATATTTTTTTTTTTTTTTTTTTTTTTTTTTTTTTTACATGCCACGCCCACACATGGATATTTTATAGTCAGTTGTTTATTTAGTTATCATCTAGAAAACTTCTTTATAAGCTTATCCGCCTCGTTTTCAATCTCTCTATGAATCGAGTCCAAGTCATAGCTGCCGTCCTTCTCATACACTGAAATTATATCTTTTAGCGAATCGCTCACCATTTCTTCTTTGATTTTTTCAAAGTCTTCGCCGATTTTTGAGTACGCAGATAGGTATCTATTATAATTTACATAATTTTTGATCTTGTACTTGTTCAGGGCTTGTTCGTTGAACTGCTTACGCTTAACCTTAAAAATGTTCCTAGAGCGTGGAGATTCTTCAGCGTCGGCCTTCATGACAAATCCTTCTAGCGGACACTCTGCATAAGCGCTGGGATACGTTTCAACTTTTTCGTAGAGATCCCCTATCGTTTGGTAATCTAAATCTAAGATGGGTACGTGGGGTAGCTTCACTCGCTGGAAAATGTTCACGGCGTCGCTATACTTCATAAACGTATCTGAATCCAGTTGGTAGATGTCGAAGGCCCGAAAAAAGACAGTCTTGCTACCGAATACGGCTTCGGATTCAAAATCACGATAGGTTATTCTCTTCATGTGGCTTCCGAATACTTCTCCATAAATGATAAAATTGTCATGTAAAATGTCTTTGATAAGCCGTACCTTTTCCGACAGCGGTTCCAAGATTGCGTTCAAGTTAAAAAGGCGTGTCTTTTCATCTAGCACTACGTTTCTAGATTGTATCCTGAACGTATTCTTCACGTAGCCAATACCGATATTAGAGCCATCCAATTTTTCGGTAGCTATTAAAGGTATGCCCGAATAAATTTGGCTTGTAATCTCGTGGTACTTGATAAGAGCCATCGTAAATAGATTAGAAACAGAGACTAGAAAATATCTAAGCTATTTCAATGAGTATGAAGACCAGAATGAATGTAGCTTGAGTACGGAGCCGCTATTTATACTAAATATAAATCAACTAATCAACCAACCATTTTGGTTGGTTGATTACATTCTCTATATATAGTATCGCTGACATGACTACACGCTCATTGTGTCTCGACATTTGCCAGCAACGGTCGTCTAGTCACTATGTCTCGTAATGGGTTTTCAGCAAGACTAGTTAGTTAGATTTTTCTCCCATGATTTATTCTGATTTCATGAAAACCTGCAATATCTTGTCATTTGTCAGACAAAAGTCTATAAATATCTTGTTTTCAAAGCCAATATTGTATAAATACCGCTATTTTATCCTATTTTAAAGGTCAGGAGCGAGTTTATGCATGACCGTACTGTAGAAGAAATAAATTCCACTCCCACCCACCCTAATAGATATACTATATATATACTATATATATATATAGACTGTAGCGCCATCTACAATGATTGGCTAAAGAAATATAGCGTTAGCAGCCAACTGAGAAATATAGCTTTAACGGCCAACTTAGAAATATAACTATAGCGGCCAACTTAGAAATATAACTATAGCGAGATAGAGACTGAGATAGACTGATGAAGTGGCACGTCAGCGATACTATATATAGAGAATGTAATCAACCAACCAACCAACCTTGGAAAAAAAAAAAAAAAAAAAAAAAAAAAAAATTTTTTTTTTTTTTTTTTTTTTTTTTTTTTTTTTTTCAAGGTTGGTTGGTTGGTTGATTACATTCTCTATATATAGTATCGCTGACGTGCCACTTCATCAGTCTTTGCCAGCAACGGTTCTAATCTGTTTCAAGGGCAGGATATTATGTAACCCATTTCTTCATAAACAGGACGCGATAAAGTTATTTATAGCTCCGATAGCAACCCTCTCTAAGCGATAATCTAAAAGGTCATCCGGTCGAGCCTTATCAGATATCATGCATCCGCTCGCCAAAGTATAAATACCGGCCTCTCGCCCCAGCTTATTCATTCTGACCCTCTGCTTTTTGAAATGGCCACTCTATCATTTGACTCTCTGACGGACGAACGAATTGATTGCGACTGTGTCGTAATACCGCAATGGAACGTATTGAACACCCCTCGCATATCTTGTGAATTGATATGTAATTACGACCGTTCTATGAAAATGCCAGCTCCAGCCATTATTCCCAAACCTAAGCCAGCTCCCACACCTAAACCGGCTCTCATTCAAAAACCAGCACCAGTTCTCATTCAAAAACCGGCTCCAGCACTTAAACCAGATCCAGTTCCCACACCTAAGCCTGATCCAGTTCCCACATCTAAGCCTGATCCTGATCCAGTTCAAATTTCAATACCCATGTCAGAGATGATGTATTTTAAAGTACCAACGCTATTAAGCCCGCTACCAAAATCTCCAATTTCAGAAGACCCGTCCAAAGTAACAGTTTATCGCCCTTGGAAGCCTCCACCGAAGATAGATTTCGTCGTACGGCCTAAACTAAAAACTGCTGGCTTTGAAGATCCTAGAATTCGAAGACAGCAGGGCATAGTCGTTATCAAGTCAATCGTCGATCTGAGAGATGGCAAATGCTATAGCCACATACAAACAGAGGCCAGGAAAAATTACTGTTGGGTTTAAGCCCAAACGATTTATAAAAAAATCGGGTCGAACGAAGTGTCTCATGGCAGATTACTGTCTTTGACACTTCGTTCGACCCGTTTTTTTTGTAACAATTATATTGCCAATATTGGATGCGTTTAAGATTTTGACTTAAGATTTTGAATGGATATTTTTATAACTGAAGTCTTGGAGATATATATTTTTATCTAACCTAAAACAGTTTGGCAAAAAAATATTATTTTCAAATCAAAAACTATAAAATTGAAATGATAAACTTTGAAAAATCCAAAAAAAAATAGTATCTTGAAAAAATTATAGAAATCGGCCAAAGACACTTTAACATGATATATATATAGGTTAGCTAGAGTCAATCAACCAATCAACCAACCTTGAAAAAAAAAAAAAATATATATATTTTTTTTTTTTTTTTTTTTTTTTTTTTTTTTCAAGGTTGGTTGATTGGTTGATTGACTCTAGCTAACCTATATATATATCATGTTAAAGCACTTCCAGCAATGCTTATCTGCGTCTATAAAAATGCATCCTGTTTCATAGCAAATGAGTTATACAATATCCTGTTTCCGCGTTTAGCGACATCTATAAATAGCTCATCCTGTTTTCGTAGAAACTGACTTATGCAATATCCTGTCTTCAGATTGACAATATCCTGTTTCCGCGTCCAGCGACAATAATTTTATAATAAGCCTTATCTTATCGTAGAAACTGACTTATGCAATATCCTGCATCAGATCGACTATATAAGCTCTGACATTTGATCGAATAGCCATTCTCTCTTCGGAGCTTTAAACTACCAATATGTATAAAACTCAATGCTCTCTGAAGAAACTTAAAGCGGTAAACTCGCTACGAAACCGTTTTGGGGTTATCGAGCTGTTTCCCAAAAACCTTTCGCCTACCGTTAAGAAATTGGAAGAGTATCCACACTTCCAAACCATGATCGGTGAAGGCAAGATTTGTGTATTCTGTCTATACATGACGACCGATTTGAAGATTGAATTCAAAAAACGTACTCTGACGGACAAGATAACGAATACAATCCCAGCCATAGGCAGAGAGGCCAAGACAAACTATCCGCTGAGACCTCAGGAGATTAAATGGAGCACTCTGATGAACCGATATAAAAGACCCCCCAGCGAAGCCAACAGAACCAACGCCGACGTGAGAATTGGTTTCAAGTGCCCCAACAATCAGTTTCTTGTAAAGTCCTATTTTACGTTTGGTCAGCGAACCGTCGGACGAGGATGCGCCCATATAATACAGACTTTGAACGTGCCATTCCTGTTCTTTGTGAGGCGTCCTGGCGAGACACGAGTAAAACCGGACAACAGATACTTTGCTGGCGACAAGCTCCATTACTACGACCGTTTCATATTGATTGCCGACTCCAGTTACAAGGTGCCTGCTGGGACCACCTACATTCTGTTTACAACTCAAAAAAACTTTTTCAGTTTGGACATTGTGCCAGAGAATTTAGAGTTGGGCTTCGAAACCAAAAATCCTTTGGTAGAACGCATAACAAAAATTGATGGTATGTACGACATATCCGTACCAACGCCCATGATACAGCATATAGATGATGAGGAAGACTCCCCCGTGGAAATGAGTACTGAAGTCGCCAGAATAACATCTAAATATTTTGATAAGCCAACATCTCCAATCTCAGAGCCATCCCAAGAGCCAGAGATCTATTTTCCTGAATCATCTCAAGAGTCATCTCAAGAGCCAGAGATCTATTTTCCTGTGGACAGAAGACCAATAGTCATAACAACAAACTTTGCAGCCCAATACAAGTCTCTGACTTTTAAGGACTGGAAAAACTTGACAGATCGCCCCGACAATAACTTCGTACGCCCCTACGGACCAGATCTACCTGGACTTGACATGAGAATTAAATCGGTAAAACGGAAGGCTGAGACAATTCCCAAGAGTGCCAAGAAACATAAGCCATCTTTCAAGGAGGCGGCCACAAATACAGAGCCAGAACCAGAGCCAGTGTTTAAATGCCCACTACCCGTTGAAAGTCCTGAGATATGTCTCATTGAAGATCCTGAACCCATTGAAAGTCCAGAGCCCGTTGAAGATCCTGAATCCATTGAAAGTCCTGAGATATGCCCCATTGAAAATCCTGAGATATGTCCAGAGCCCGTTGAAGATCCTGAACCCATTGAAAATCCAGCTCCCATTCAAAATCCTGAATCCATTGAAAATCCAGAATATTTTTATGGATGGCCTACTATTACAAGCTCAGAGGTACAAACTGAACTGGATGAGCTTGATAATATTTTATGTACGCCTTTATCCATGCCAGCGGATACGTTAGACTCGTTGATGGATGATCTTATGACGCCATCAACTATACAGTATACGATGGAACCGCTGGAGACTCAGTCAGGCTTTGAACTGCCAGATTTTATGTAACTATAAAAATATGTAAAATTTAAAAAATTTGGGTCAAACGAGGCTTCCTCATGTTTAGATTTGTCATTATGACTTATCTTTACGATGGAAGCCTCGTTTGACCCATTTTTTTTAAATCAAAATGCTACCAATATTGGTATTGAAAAAAAATAACTTGTAAATTTTATCAGAACAATAAAAAAATATTTAAAAAAAATTGGGTCAAACGAGACTTCCTCATGTTTAGATTTGTCAGTATGACTTATCTTTACAATGGAAGCCTCGTTTGACCCATTTTTTTAAATCAAAATGCTACCAATATTGGATTTGTAAAAAAATAACTTGTAAATATTATCAGATTAATTAGAAAGTGACACATGACAATACTTTATCCATCTAAGTCACATTAAAATCAACCAACCAACCAACCTTGAAAAAAAAAAAAAAAAAAAAAAAAATTTTTTTTTTTTTTTTTTTTTTTTTTTTTCAAGGTTGGTTGGTTGATATATATTTGTTTCCTCGTTCATCACTTTTCATTTATCAAGATTAACTTTTCAATTTAATCCTATCATGTTTTTATTCAAAGGCTAAGTTTCAAAGCCTCATTTTAAATGAAACCTGTTAATTTTGATCATGTCTATCTTAAACGTGGATCGCTTGGCCATCCAAGAGGCCTTCATGAAAATTAAAACTATAACAAATCGTAGCAATTAGATGTTTGAACTGAGTCCATAATCCTTTAAAATTTATCTAAGCCATAGTAGCCTTTCAATTTTGACCGTTTAAACGTGGATTAGCTATGCAAGAGGTCATGATAAAACTGAGTCACGCTGAGCGTTGCCTGTATCATGTCAAACGAAGACCTTTGACATGGCAATTGAAAACGGGGTATTGCTTAGCAGGTAAAATTGAAACTGGCTGGGCTAGTCAGGATAAACGTAACCATTGAACTCTGGGCCATGCTTAACAGTAGCAGCCCATACTGTAAAAATAATATTTACGAGATCTAATGAAAAGTGTAGAAAGACAAATGAAAAGCTTAAAAGTAGCGGCCCTGTCTATGGTATCATTTTAAAAGAAACCATTGAGCCATCCAAGAGGCCTTGATAGAATCGGCTTACTGAACAAATCTATAGGTGAAAGACGTAGAGAGCCTATATTGTAAAATTTGAAATTATAAAATTCAAAAGTGGATATGGGTTAAGTTTCAAAGTCCACACCCACTCTTAAAATAAAACCAACCAACCAACCTTGAAAAAAAAAAAAAAAAAAAAAAAAAATTTTTTTTTTTTTTTTTTTTTTTTTTTTTTCAAGGTTGGTTGGTTGGTTTTATTTTAAGAGTGGTCATGTGACTAGTAAATATCATCGGATCAAAAAGTGATATAACCGAGATTAATTTCGGTGCTAAAAAGAAGAACCCAAATTGTCTTCCCAACTGGCTGAACCCAGATTAGGTATTTTTTAGCTTAAAATCTTAGCTGATCTGAGTTTGGTCGTTGGTAAAAAATATCAGCGGATTTTTCTAAGGCCCAAATGAAATTTTTTCAAACTAAATCTGGCAGACTAGAATTTTAGTAAGAATCTGAGTTACACAACAGTCAGACCTTTTCTGTAGAACTTTGACTCTATGACGTCACGACAAGATTTTTACTGAGTCGATACACTGAGTCGATACACAAGTCACATGCGAGAGTGTATATACTTCAAATTGGGATGCAGCGCATATATATCTTCAAATTGCCAAAAGAAAAGACACAATAACTGTTTGGGCGTCATCATTTATATAGACACGAACCAACCTACTATGGCATTTCTGGACAGTGTAGATACTTTAGCACGATATATATAGGTTGGCTAGAGGCAATCAACCAACCTTAAAAAAAAAAAAAAAAAAAAAAAAAAAAAAAAAAAAATTTTTTTTTTTTTTTTTTTTTTTTTTTTTTTCAAGGTTGGTTGATTGATTGATTGACTCTAGCTAGCCTATATATATCATGCTAAAGTAACAGTTTATCTAAATTTGCTGATCATATTTTACCTATATATACTATCCCAAATTTAGTTTTGCCATTCACCATGCCTGCCGGTCCCAATTTGAAGAGATATATAAACGCTCTCGCAGCTGACAGGACTCCGTTTTCATGTCCACGCTGCAACGTTCTCGTCTTGCCCAAAGATTATGAAAGGCATTGTAAGAATGAAATTGGCTTGAATCCCCGAAGATGCTGCGTTTGGTGCGAGGGTCGATACACATTCGTGAGCGGGGGTAAGAACGGGGCCGCTGATCATTTGCTGGAATGCTTTAGAAATTTTAGATTTAGGTTACCTGAGCCTGAGCCTGAGCCTATTGAAGTGGATCCTGCTGATGAGTACGAATTTTTCGATTTTAGCCCAATGTGCGCAAAAGAAGATTTTTTCGATCATACGCGCCTCTTCATGGACGACTGGGCCTACGAACCCGTCTGGACGATCGATTTAGAGCCTCCACCCGTACCTTTCGAAGACGAAACGCTGAATTTAGCCGCCTCTTGCGTGCTGAAATATCTTGAAGGCAACCTGGCGTTCATCCACGTCATGGTGCGAGCCGTAGCCTATAGAGATTTTATAAGATCCATGGATAGGGACTACGGATTGACCCAAACCTTGCCATTTTCATGTTGGTGCGACGGCGGGAAGGAACCCAATCCCAAATTCAGGCAGCATAGGCACATGGTCGTGGTAACTCATTCAGAAGATCATTTTCACAAGAACGTGTGGGGTAAGATCAGGCCCGACGAGCGACCGTATGTCGGTTACAGATGCCTGAAAAGTAAATCCATAGAGACCGCCTGGCATTTGGTCAATACGCTGGGATATCTCAGCCGTCGCCAATCCAGCTGTAATTTTTCGTTCGAAGACCGTAAAGGGGTAGGTAACATGAACCATTTTTACATTCAAGAGACGCTGCCCAAAGATTACAGGCTGGTCTTGACTACGCTCTGGAACGGAGGCATCCTGAAACTCATAACCCAGAACTATGCCAACATACTTCCCGATAAATTGCTCAAAGTTCCAAAGGTATTCATCAACGGAAAATATCAAATCAAAATCAAACATTTGCCAGACATAAAATTGAACCTGGTACTGCCCGTATCTAGAAATTTCAAGTCGGCTAGCAGGCGCACCCAATACTTCTTGCATCTGAACAACGGACAAAAGATGTTTTTTACGCCGGGTATGCAGACCGAACAAGATTACAAGATGTTTTACGAAGTCGTGAAAGAAGATTATTGGGAACCCAGCAGGCTTCAACAGATGTGCATTCAATGCGTGATGCCAATATTGGGACGATGCAAAGGGATAGAGGCCGAAATGAAAAAAATGAAAGAGAGTTACGAAAATAATATCAGGGAACTGAGAGAAATGCTACAAATCCAAAAACTGGAATATTTGGAAATTATTTATAATTTACACGTGAACGAAATTGCTAGCCTGAAAGAGGGAATGGAAAGGCTGAAAGCAGAAATGACTATCTTGAAAGATGAAAATGATAGTTTGAAAGCTGAAAATGATAGTTTGAAACACAGATTGTCCAAGTACGAAGAAATTTAAACAGTGTATCGACTCAGTGTATCGACTCAGTTCGTGGGGGTCAATAACCTCTTCCTTGGGGTCAATAACCTCTTCGTTGGGTTCAAGGTCAAAAGTCTCTAAGCGGACTAACGAAAACCAGAAGATCTGAAGCTTGGACGAGCCCAAAACGTACCAAAACGTAGTCCCGAGACAGATCTGACTTTAAAGGAAACGCTCTATTTTTCTAAATCAAAGTGGCTCCCCCAAAGTGCTTCTCGTTGTGTAACTCAGATTCTTACTAAAATTCTAGTCTGCCAGATTTAGTTTGAAAAAATTTCATTTGGGCCTTAGAAAAATCCGCTGATATTTTTTACCAACGACCAAACTCAGATCAGCTAAGATTTTAAGCTAAAAAATACCTAATCTGGGTTCAGCCAGTTGGGAAGACAATTTGGGTTCTTCTTTTTAGCACCGAAATTAATCTCGGTTATATCACTTTTTGATCCGATGATATTTACTAGTCACATGACCACTCTTAAAATAAAACCAACCAACCAACCTTGAAAAAAAAAAAAAAAAAAAAAAAAAAAAAAAAAAAATTTTTTTTTTTTTTTTTTTTTTTTTTCAAGGTTGGTTGGTTGGTTTTATTTTAAGAGTGGGTGTGGACTTTGAAACTTAACCCATATCCACTTTTGAATTTTATAATTTCAAATTTTACAATATAGGCTCTCTACGTCTTTCACCTATAGATTTGTTCAGTAAGCCGATTCTATCAAGGCCTCTTGGATGGCTCAATGGTTTCTTTTAAAATGATACCATAGACAGGGCCGCTACTTTTAAGCTTTTCATTTGTCTTTCTACACTTTTCATTAGATCTCGTAAATATTATTTTTACAGTATGGGCTGCTACTGTTAAGCATGGCCCAGAGTTCAATGGTTACGTTTATCCTGACTAGCCCAGCCAGTTTCAATTTTACCTGCTAAGCAATACCCCGTTTTCAATTGCCATGTCAAAGGTCTTCGTTTGACATGATACAGGCAACGCTCAGCGTGACTCAGTTTTATCATGACCTCTTGCATAGCTAATCCACGTTTAAACGGTCAAAATTGAAAGGCTACTATGGCTTAGATAAATTTTAAAGGATTATGGACTCAGTTCAAACATCTAATTGCTACGATTTGTTATAGTTTTAATTTTCATGAAGGCCTCTTGGATGGCCAAGCGATCCACGTTTAAGATAGACATGATCAAAATTAACAGGTTTCATTTAAAATGAGGCTTTGAAACTTAGCCTTTGAATAAAAACATGATAGGATTAAATTGAAAAGTTAATCTTGATAAATGAAAAGTGATGAACGAGGAAACAAATATATATCAACCAACCAACCTTGAAAAAAAAAAAAAAAAAAAAAAAAAAAAAAAAAAAAAATTTTTTTTTTTTTTTTTTTTTTTTTTCAAGGTTGGTTGGTTGGTTGATTTTAATGTGACTTAGATGGATAAAGTATTGTCATGTGTCACTTTCTAATTAATCTGATAATATTTACAAGTTATTTTTTTACAAATCCAATATTGGTAGCATTTTGATTTAAAAAAATGGGTCAAACGAGGCTTCCATTGTAAAGATAAGTCATACTGACAAATCTAAACATGAGGAAGTCTCGTTTGACCCAATTTTTTTTAAATATTTTTTTATTGTTCTGATAAAATTTACAAGTTATTTTTTTTCAATACCAATATTGGTAGCATTTTGATTTAAAAAAAATGGGTCAAACGAGGCTTCCATCGTAAAGATAAGTCATAATGACAAATCTAAACATGAGGAAGCCTCGTTTGACCCAAATTTTTTAAATTTTACATATTTTTATAGTTACATAAAATCTGGCAGTTCAAAGCCTGACTGAGTCTCCAGCGGTTCCATCGTATACTGTATAGTTGATGGCGTCATAAGATCATCCATCAACGAGTCTAACGTATCCGCTGGCATGGATAAAGGCGTACATAAAATATTATCAAGCTCATCCAGTTCAGTTTGTACCTCTGAGCTTGTAATAGTAGGCCATCCATAAAAATATTCTGGATTTTCAATGGATTCAGGATTTTGAATGGGAGCTGGATTTTCAATGGGTTCAGGATCTTCAACGGGCTCTGGACATATCTCAGGATTTTCAATGGGGCATATCTCAGGACTTTCAATGGATTCAGGATCTTCAACGGGCTCTGGACTTTCAATGGGTTCAGGATCTTCAATGAGACATATCTCAGGACTTTCAACGGGTAGTGGGCATTTAAACACTGGCTCTGGTTCTGGCTCTGTATTTGTGGCCGCCTCCTTGAAAGATGGCTTATGTTTCTTGGCACTCTTGGGAATTGTCTCAGCCTTCCGTTTTACCGATTTAATTCTCATGTCAAGTCCAGGTAGATCTGGTCCGTAGGGGCGTACGAAGTTATTGTCGGGGCGATCTGTCAAGTTTTTCCAGTCCTTAAAAGTCAGAGACTTGTATTGGGCTGCAAAGTTTGTTGTTATGACTATTGGTCTTCTGTCCACAGGAAAATAGATCTCTGGCTCTTGAGATGACTCTTGAGATGATTCAGGAAAATAGATCTCTGGCTCTTGGGATGGCTCTGAGATTGGAGATGTTGGCTTATCAAAATATTTAGATGTTATTCTGGCGACTTCAGTACTCATTTCCACGGGGGAGTCTTCCTCATCATCTATATGCTGTATCATGGGCGTTGGTACGGATATGTCGTACATACCATCAATTTTTGTTATGCGTTCTACCAAAGGATTTTTGGTTTCGAAGCCCAACTCTAAATTCTCTGGCACAATGTCCAAACTGAAAAAGTTTTTTTGAGTTGTAAACAGAATGTAGGTGGTCCCAGCAGGCACCTTGTAACTGGAGTCGGCAATCAATATGAAACGGTCGTAGTAATGGAGCTTGTCGCCAGCAAAGTATCTGTTGTCCGGTTTTACTCGTGTCTCGCCAGGACGCCTCACAAAGAACAGGAATGGCACGTTCAAAGTCTGTATTATATGGGCGCATCCTCGTCCGACGGTTCGCTGACCAAACGTAAAATAGGACTTTACAAGAAACTGATTGTTGGGGCACTTGAAACCAATTCTCACGTCGGCGTTGGTTCTGTTGGCTTCGCTGGGGGGTCTTTTATATCGGTTCATCAGAGTGCTCCATTTAATCTCCTGAGGTCTCAGCGGATAGTTTGTCTTGGCCTCTCTGCCTATGGCTGGGATTGTATTCGTTATCTTGTCCGTCAGAGTACGTTTTTTGAATTCAATCTTCAAATCGGTCGTCATGTATAGACAGAATACACAAATCTTGCCTTCACCGATCATGGTTTGGAAGTGTGGATACTCTTCCAATTTCTTAACGGTAGGCGAAAGGTTTTTGGGAAACAGCTCGATAACCCCAAAACGGTTTCGTAGCGAGTTTACCGCTTTAAGTTTCTTCAGAGAGCATTGAGTTTTATACATATTGGTAGTTTAAAGCTCCGAAGAGAGAATGGCTATTCGATCAAATGTCAGAGCTTATATAGTCGATCTGATGCAGGATATTGCATAAGTCAGTTTCTACGATAAGATAAGGCTTATTATAAAATTATTGTCGCTGGACGCGGAAACAGGATATTGTCAATCTGAAGACAGGATATTGCATAAGTCAGTTTCTACGAAAACAGGATGAGCTATTTATAGATGTCGCTAAACGCGGAAACAGGATATTGTATAACTCATTTGCTATGAAACAGGATGCATTTTTATAGACGCAGATAAGCATTGCTGGAAGTGCTTTAACATGATATATATATAGGTTAGCTAGAGTCAATCAACCAATCAACCAACCTTGAAAAAAAAAAAAAAAAAAAAAAAAAAAAAAAAATATATTTTTTTTTTTTTTTTTTTTTTTTTTCAAGGTTGGTTGATTGGTTGATTGACTCTAGCTAACCTATATATATATCATGTTAAAGTGTCTTTGGCCGATTTCTATAATTTTTTCAAGATACTATTTTTTTTTGGATTTTTCAAAGTTTATCATTTCAATTTTATAGTTTTTGATTTGAAAATAATATTTTTTTGCCAAACTGTTTTAAGTTAGATAAAAATATATATCTCCAAGACTTCAGTTATAAAAATATCCATTCAAAATCTTAAGTCAAAATCTTAAACGCATCCAATATTGGCAATATAATTGTTACAAAAAAAACGGGTCGAACGAAGTGTCAAAGACAGTAATCTGCCATGAGACACTTCGTTCGACCCGATTTTTTTATAAATCGTTTGGGCTTAAACCCAACAGTAATTTTTCCTGGCCTCTGTTTGTATGTGGCTATAGCATTTGCCATCTCTCAGATCGACGATTGACTTGATAACGACTATGCCCTGCTGTCTTCGAATTCTAGGATCTTCAAAGCCAGCAGTTTTTAGTTTAGGCCGTACGACGAAATCTATCTTCGGTGGAGGCTTCCAAGGGCGATAAACTGTTACTTTGGACGGGTCTTCTGAAATTGGAGATTTTGGTAGCGGGCTTAATAGCGTTGGTACTTTAAAATACATCATCTCTGACATGGGTATTGAAATTTGAACTGGATCAGGATCAGGCTTAGATGTGGGAACTGGATCAGGCTTAGGTGTGGGAACTGGATCTGGTTTAAGTGCTGGAGCCGGTTTTTGAATGAGAACTGGTGCTGGTTTTTGAATGAGAGCCGGTTTAGGTGTGGGAGCTGGCTTAGGTTTGGGAATAATGGCTGGAGCTGGCATTTTCATAGAACGGTCGTAATTACATATCAATTCACAAGATATGCGAGGGGTGTTCAATACGTTCCATTGCGGTATTACGACACAGTCGCAATCAATTCGTTCGTCCGTCAGAGAGTCAAATGATAGAGTGGCCATTTCAAAAAGCAGAGGGTCAGAATGAATAAGCTGGGGCGAGAGGCCGGTATTTATACTTTGGCGAGCGGATGCATGATATCTGATAAGGCTCGACCGGATGACCTTTTAGATTATCGCTTAGAGAGGGTTGCTATCGGAGCTATAAATAACTTTATCGCGTCCTGTTTATGAAGAAATGGGTTACATAATATCCTGCCCTTGAAACAGATTAGAACCGTTGCTGGCAAAGACTGATGAAGTGGCACGTCAGCGATACTATATATAGAGAATGTAATCAACCAACCAACCAACCTTGAAAAAAAAAAAAAAAAAAAAATTTTTTTTTTTTTTTTTTTTTTTTTTTTTTTTTTTCCAAGGTTGGTTGGTTGGTTGATTACATTCTCTATATATAGTATCGCTGACGTGCCACTTCATCAGTCTATCTCAGTCTCTATCTCGCTATAGTTATATTTCTAAGTTGGCCGCTATAGTTATATTTCTAAGTTGGCCGTTAAAGCTATATTTCTCAGTTGGCTGCTAACGCTATATTTCTTTAGCCAATCATTGTAGATGGCGCTACAGTCTATATATATATATAGTATATATATAGTATATCTATTAGGGTGGGTGGGAGTGGAATTTATTTCTTCTACAGTACGGTCATGCATAAACTCGCTCCTGACCTTTAAAATAGGATAAAATAGCGGTATTTATACAATATTGGCTTTGAAAACAAGATATTTATAGACTTTTGTCTGACAAATGACAAGATATTGCAGGTTTTCATGAAATCAGAATAAATCATGGGAGAAAAATCTAACTAACTAGTCTTGCTGAAAACCCATTACGAGACATAGTGACTAGACGACCGTTGCTGGCAAATGTCGAGACACAATGAGCGTGTAGTCATGTCAGCGATACTATATATAGAGAATGTAATCAACCAACCAAAATGGTTGGTTGATTAGTTGATTTATATTTAGTATAAATAGCGGCTCCGTACTCAAGCTACATTCATTCTGGTCTTCATACTCATTGAAATAGCTTAGATATTTTCTAGTCTCTGTTTCTAATCTATTTACGATGGCTCTTATCAAGTACCACGAGATTACAAGCCAAATTTATTCGGGCATACCTTTAATAGCTACCGAAAAATTGGATGGCTCTAATATCGGTATTGGCTACGTGAAGAATACGTTCAGGATACAATCTAGAAACGTAGTGCTAGATGAAAAGACACGCCTTTTTAACTTGAACGCAATCTTGGAACCGCTGTCGGAAAAGGTACGGCTTATCAAAGACATTTTACATGACAATTTTATCATTTATGGAGAAGTATTCGGAAGCCACATGAAGAGAATAACCTATCGTGATTTTGAATCCGAAGCCGTATTCGGTAGCAAGACTGTCTTTTTTCGGGCCTTCGACATCTACCAACTGGATTCAGATACGTTTATGAAGTATAGCGACGCCGTGAACATTTTCCAGCGAGTGAAGCTACCCCACGTACCCATCTTAGATTTAGATTACCAAACGATAGGGGATCTCTACGAAAAAGTTGAAACGTATCCCAGCGCTTATGCAGAGTGTCCGCTAGAAGGATTTGTCATGAAGGCCGACGCTGAAGAATCTCCACGCTCTAGGAACATTTTTAAGGTTAAGCGTAAGCAGTTCAACGAACAAGCCCTGAACAAGTACAAGATCAAAAATTATGTAAATTATAATAGATACCTATCTGCGTACTCAAAAATCGGCGAAGACTTTGAAAAAATCAAAGAAGAAATGGTGAGCGATTCGCTAAAAGATATAATTTCAGTGTATGAGAAGGACGGCAGCTATGACTTGGACTCGATTCATAGAGAGATTGAAAACGAGGCGGATAAGCTTATAAAGAAATTTTCTAGATGATAACTAAATAAACAACTGACTATAAAATATCCATGAGTGGGCGTGGCATGTAAAAAAAAAAAAAAAAAAAAAAATATTTTTTTTTTTTTTTTTTTTTTTTTTTTTTTTTTTTACATGCCACGCCCACTCATGGATATTTTATATAAATAGTGGTTCCGTACTCAAGCTACCATCATTCTTCCATTGCCTCTGTTTATTGAAAGATCATAGCGCAATCATGTATCTGAAAATTTGTTTTGATACCAAACCTGCACTCATCGCTGCTACTGTTGGTAGAGATGTTTATTTCATAGCCGTCGATGTTGGCAAATATCTAGGCTACGCGTCACCTTACAACTTTGCACATCGATATTCCAACAAGGATCTGGCTAATCTATATCCCAATGCACAACGCTTGAACATGAGTTCCAGGCGCGTGTTTGATTTCAACGATATGCTTCAGGTACTTGTGAAGACGCACCGAATGCCTATCGAGGAGATCTGCCGTATCCAGAAACTGTGGACCGATGGCCGGGTAACCTCTACGTATCCCAGCATTATACCGTTCAGCAGAAGGATGGCCTTTGAAATCACAGTTCGAAACGAAGGTGAGATGAATTTACAAGATTGGCTTAAAGGGTATTACGAATACTCGAGCGCAGTCTGCGAACAACATACGAATATCTACGCACCCCCGTCGGTAGAATCCAGGTATGGGGATACTGAAGAAGAGAAACCTAGCAACTTTTCCATGCGTGTGAGAGCTGAAGGTATATGGTCTGTCAAATCGGGCGACATGCTTCAAGAATTGACTGCTACGGTTAAGAGAAAGTTTGAGGAAATAGAAAAAGACTATGTAGTTGATGAAAAAGACAGAGCGTATGAGTTGACCGTCAAGCTGGCTCGTAGAGAGAGAGTTTAATTATGTTAAACTACCAACTGTGAAAAAAAAATGTTTGAGTCAATCAACCAATCAACCAACCTTTGAAAAAAAAAAAAAAAAAAAAAAAAATTTTTTTTTTTTTTTTTTTTTTTTTTTTTTTTTTTTTTTTTGAAGGTTGGTTGATTGATTGATTGACTCTAGCTAGCCTATATATATCATGCTAAAGTAACAGTTTATCTAAATTTGCTGATGTGCCACCACCTCTGTCAAAATTTTCAATTTTTTTTAAATTTGAAAAAAAAACAACTGATTGCTTATTTCACTATGTATATGTAATAAGAATCACGATTCCACGATTAGTTTTCAAAAATATTTTTATTTTAAGATTACGTTTCTAAAGTTGGTCAAATTTGCAAAATTTTCATTTTTTTTTAAATTTGAAAAAAAAACGACTGAAAGTAATTAAATTGCTTATTTTACTATGTATATGTAATAAGAATCACGATTCCACGATTAGTTTTCAAAAATATTTTTATTTTAAGATTACGTTTCTAAAGTTGGTCGAATTTGCAATAGTCAACTCAAAGTCTAAATCTTTATTTTTGAAAATATACTTAATTCAATTAGTATAATCTGAAGACAGGATATTGCATAAGTCAGTTTCTACGAAAACAGGATGAGATAAGGCTTATTTTAGATGAAACAGGATATTGCCAATCTGAAGACAGGATATTGCATAAGTCAGTTTCTACGAGAACAGGATGAGTTAAGGCTTATTATAGATGTCGCGGAAACAGGATATTGTATAACTCATTTGCTATGAAAACAGGATGCATTTTTATAGACGCAGATAAGCATTGCTGGACAATGATAATGTATATACTTTAGCATAATATATATAGGCTAGCTAGAGTAAATCAATCAATTAACCAACCTTAAAAAAAAAAAAAAAAAAATTTTTTTTTTTTTTTTTTTTTTTTTTTTTTTCAAGGTTGGTTGATTGATTGACTCTAGCTAGCCTATATATATCATGCTAAAGTAACAGTTTATCTAAATTTGCTGATGTGCCGCCACCTCTGTCAAAATTTTCATTTTTTTTTAAATTTGAAAAAAAAACGGCTGAAAAGTAATTAAATTGCTTATTTTACTATGTATATGTAATAAGAATCACGATTCCACGATTAGTTTTCAAAAATATTTTTATTTTAAGATCACGTTTCTAAAGTTGGCCAAATTTGCAAAATTTTCAATTTTTTTTTAAATTTGAAAAAAAACGACTGAAAAGTAATTAAATTGCTTATTTTACTATGTATATGTAATAAGAATCACGATTCCACGATTAGTTTTCAAAAATATTTTTATTTTAAGATCACGTTTCTAAAGTTGGTCAAATTTTCAATTTTTTTTAAATTTGAAAAAAAAACGACTGAAAAGTAATTAAATTGCTTATTTTACTATGTATATGTAATAAGAATCACGATTCCACGATTAGTTTTCAAAAATATTTTTATTTTAAGATCACGTTTCTAAAGTTGGTCGAATTTACAAAATTTTCAATTTTTTTTAAATTTGAAAAAAAACGACTGAAAAGTAATTAAATTGCTTATTTTACTATGTATATGTAATAAGAATCACGATTCCACGATTAGTTTTCAAAAATATTTTTATTTTAAGATCACGTTTCTAAAGTTGGTTGAATTTGCAATAGTCAACTCAAAGTCTAAATCTTCATTTTTGAAAATATACTTAATTCAATTAGCATTATAAATATATATCAACCAACCAACCTTGAAAAAAAAAAAAAAAAAAAAAAAAAAAAAAAAAAAAATTTTTTTTTTTTTTTTTTTTTTTTTTTTTTTTTAAGGTTGGTTGATTGATTGATTGACTCTAGCTAGCCTATATATATATTATGCTAGAGTAACAGTTTATCTAAATTTGCTGATGTGCCTCCACCTCTGTCAAAATTTTCAGTTTTTTTTAAATTTGAAAAAAAAACGACTGAAAAGTAATTAAATTGCTTATTTTACTATGTATATGTAATAAGAATCACGATTCCACGATTAGTTTTCAAAAATATTTTTATTTTAAGATCACGTTTCTAAAGTTGGCCAAATTTGCAAAATTTTCAATTTTTTTTAAATTTGAAAAAAAACGACTGAAAAGTAATTAAATTGCTTATTTTACTATGTATATGTAATAAGAATTACGATTCCACGATTAGTTTTCAAAAATATTTTTATTTTAAGATCACGTTTCTAAAGTTGGTCAAATTTGCAAAATTTTCAATTTTTTTTTAAATTTGAAAAAAACGACTGAAAAGTATTAAATTGCTTATTTTACTATGTATATGTAATAAGAATCACGATTCCACGATTAGTTTTCAAAAATATTTTTATTTTAAGATCACGTTTCTAAAGTTGGTCAAATTTGCAAAATTTTCAATTTTTTTTTTAAATTTGAAAAAAAAATACTTAATTCAATCCCATCCATATATTTTTCAGTCTTAATAATATTTTCATACATGTAATTGTAAAGTCTCAACTTAAACTTCTTAATTATTTTTTTATGCTGATAACCTCTTCAATACTAGCTTAATAGATTTTTTTTATAAATACTTAAATTAAGTCCCCTTAGCATCAAAGTCTTAAATTAAACCCGTCCAATGTTGGCACTATATCTATCGCAAAAAAATGGGTCGAACGAGGTGTCAAAGACAGAAATTCTGCCATGAGACACCTCGTTCGACCCATTTTTTTACTCTCATTTTAAAGATTAACACAAGCTCTCTATGCGTTGCTCATTAGATGACCTCCTGATGGTCATCTTCAACGGTCCGGTCATTTGGGATTTGTATAATTCATAATCCTCATATTCAAGTTCAAAAAATTTCCTCACCTGTAGTTGGTATGTGGCAAGGAAGTCTTCGAACTTGGTATGGGACCTTTCTACAAATCTAACACCTATGGCTTTCACGAAGCTGAGCTTCATGTTAGCCTGGTATTTCACCATGGCCGAACCATCGAACATCTTATCAAACTCCTGTTCGCCCATGAACCCTCCCAAATGATGTTTGGCTTCGCTAATGGAGAAGATTCTCGTCTTAGCGAGCCATTTGGGTAAATCGATTTTAGGGTCCATTACATCTCGGACGGTGAGGCCTGCATATCTCTCGGCAAAATGGAGATCTAGAGGATGCCTCGAGTAGATAGCCAGGTCCTCAGCCCGGACAAACAGGGTGCCATCAGAGGCCATTAAGCATTTAAAGGCAACGCCATAGGCATAATTTTTTACATGGAAAAACATGACTGACAGAGAGCTAATGAATCTAAGCAGCTAGTAAGAGAGATCGACTAGCAATTGAAGAGCTCTCGCTGGACACTCGTATATATACCCGGTCTTATCAATAGGATCTGATAGTAAATTTCTACGAACCGCTTATCAAGAGGGCATAATATCCTGTCTCATGAGCAATCTGATTATAACCGGGCATCCTGAGGATCCTGTCAATACTTCTGGAAAAATCTTTTTATAGAGATCTGATTGTAACCGGGCTTCCTGCTTCCTGAGGAAAGGCTTACATAATATCCTGTCAACACTTCTCGAAAATCTTTTTATAGAGATCTGATTGTAATTTTAATCGAAGCCGCTTATCAAGCATCCTGAGGAAAGGCTTGCATAATATCCTGTCTCTCGAAAATCTTTTTATAGAGATCAGATCATAATGACTGGCTTGGCTACACTTAGTCTTTAAAAATTTTAATGTAAATTTTAAACGAAAAAATTAAATTTTTAAATTCAGATTCCTTAAATTTAGCTATCAAGTCTGTATATTTTACCAAGTTTCATATTTATCTTATAGCTAAGCCATATCCCTTGAAAAATTAGAGATCAGATTATGATGACTGATACACTTAACCTTTAAAAATTTTAAATTTTACATAAAAAAATGTAAATTTTAAACGAAAAAATTAAATTTTTAAATTCAGATTCCTTAAATTTAGCTATCGAGTCTGTATATTTTACCAAGTTTCATATTTATCTTACAGCTAAGCCATATCCCTTGAAAAATTAGAGATCAGATTATAATGACCGCCACACTTAGTCTTTAAAAATTTTAAATTTTACACAGTAAATTTTAAATGAAACAATTAAATTTTTAAATTCAGATACCTTAAATTTGTCTATAGATATTTTATCAAAATTATCTTATAGCTAAGCCATATCCCTTGAAAATTACAAGTTCAAATCGGTACGCATCCAATGTTGGCACTCTATCTATCGCAAAAAAATGGGCCGAGCGAAGCCTCAATGATCATGAGAGGCTTCGCTCGACCCATTTTTTTGCACCTCGTCCTGATCTTAAGACGAGGATTTATAGAAGTAGGGCTTGTTTCCCACCAAAACTTTTATTTTTCGGGGGAAATAGCCTAGCTCCAAATCCCCATATCGTTCGCCGAATACATAAGTGTCCATGGGTACCGTTGCCAGGTACTCCTCCATGACATTCTTTAAGTCGGCCAAGAAACTCTCCATTGTGGCATTGGATGAGGTAATGGCCGCGAGCTTAACCTGGACAGGCCGCCTCAGGTTTAAGCTGCATTCGATGGGGGTGAGAATTTCAATCGGCCCCTGAAATAGGGAGTCAAACTCTCCTGGATGCATATCCATCAATATTTTTGCATCTTCTAGTCCAAAGACGCATGTCTTGGCTAGAGACGGGGGTAGTTTCAAGCCCTCAGGAGCAATGTCAGTTACCGTTATATGGCACAAGTTCACCACTTTACTGGAGTTTTCATGCCCCATGTAATAGGCCACGTCTCGGCCTTTGATAAAAATTTGGTCGTCAAATGATAAAAAGCATGTCAATTTAACATTCAGTTCATCAGATAGAATTTGGAAGATCATTTTGAAAAGCAGTAAGCAGTAGCTCAGAATGAAATGTCTCGTCCAGCAGCCTGTATATATACTAGCAGTAATCTTTAGTTCTATCTAAATTCCAAGTAAATATCTTATCTACATCCTGTGACGCACGTCCTGTGACGCACATCCTCATGCTATCGGATTAATTATATAAATAATTTTATTGTTCTAGAAGGACAGATTTTATCGCATCCTCAAAAAACAGCTGATACATCCTGTTTTCTTAGTAAAGCCTGATAAAACGAGGTCACGAATCGGGTATATATACGAGCTGCCTCTAAGAGCCTGCATCATTTTGACTTCTATTGCTACTGCCATAAGTCATGCTATTCACTATTGAACATCCACAGCTTGACGCTAAAATCCTATTCGTAGTCTCTGCGGATGGACTTTTGTTCGTCAGGGCCTCTGATGTGGCCAAGCTGATGGGTAAGGGTAGCGCCTACGTGAAAAAAACGACCAGGCTGAAGGTGTGCGATCTCGTTTACAGGAGGGTCAGGTTACCTATCTCTCTAGCCAATACCTGGGTGTATCCAGTCGACGAGATACATTTTGGAGATGCCCTGTCGTCGTTGGGATTCGAGGCCATGCTGAAATCCTCTAAAATTCAGATTCTAGACCCCATAGTACCCACCTCATGCATCCATAAAGCCATCCGAATTCGGATCGTGAGGGACTCTGACACATGCATAGATGAATTCTTAAAAGATTTCATAGAGAGAACCATGCTGTTCTTCGATGGGGACCACGATGACGACCCTCGCCTCCACGAAGATAGATTTGAGACTATTTCTTGGACAGACACCCCTCCGTCCAAAATCAAAGTCTTTGTGGGGGATCGATCTAGATGGTACAAACTGATGCCTTAAATCTGGAGGGGGCAAAAAAATGGGCCGAACGAAGCGTCTCATGGCAGATTTCTGTCTTTGACGCTTCGTTCGGCCCATTTTTTTGCGATAGATAGAGTGCCAATATTGGATGTTTATAAATTGAGACTTTGAATTGGATAGTAATATTTTAATATTAAAACGATGCCTTTGAATCTGAGATAGCTTTGAGATAGAAATATCGAATAAGGATTATTTTTTTAAATCAACCAATCAATCAACCTTGAAAAAAAAAAAAAAAAAAAAAAAAAAAAATTTTTTTTTTTTTTTTTTTTTTTTTTTTTTTTTTTTTTTTTTTTCAAGGTTGGTTGATTGATTGATTGATTTGGATTCATTCTTTATAAATAGCCGTACTCATTCCTTCATTCTGTCTGAAATTTACAATATTGAATAAGGACATTTTTTAAATGAACCAATATTGAATATATTTTTTTAACGATTCGATAAACAAATAATAAATATTTTATTATTAAAAATAAAATATTTAAATAATAAATATTTTATTATTAAAATAAAATATTTAAATAATATATTTAAATTCTAAATATTTATTATTCAAACCGACAACTGAATCGAATCGTGAAAAATTCTGACGGGGTGGAGTTGCTCGAATAATACTTCTGGCGACTGTCTGATAGACCTTTATATGCCGTAAAGAAGTAGGTTCACCCAGCTTTGCGGTACTTGGCATAGGAGCTGTAGTTTGAATAGACTACCCTCGTAACTGTAATCTTTAAATCTTAATTGTAAAAATTTACATGCTTACATTTCTAATGTCTCGTGAGCGAGATTGGCGGGAGTTTTAATAGACTGTAATCTTTAACTCTTAATTGTAAAAATTTACATGACTGCATGCTTAAATTTCTAATGTCTCGTTTCTAATGTCTCGTCAGCGAGATTGGCGGATAGGAGCTGTAGTTTGAATAGATCTTTAAATCTTAATTGTAAAAATTTACATGACTGCATGCTTAAATTTCTAATGTCTCGTGAGCGTTGCTGAGATTGGCGGGCATAGGAGCTGTAGTTTGAATAGCTCGTAACTGTAATCTTTAAATCTTAATTGTAAAAATTTACATGACTACATGCTTAAATTTCTAATGTCTCGTTTCTAATGTCTCGTCAGCGACTTTGGTATAAGAGCTGTAGTCTGAATAGATTGTAATCTTTAAATCTTAATTGTAAAAATTTACATGCTTAAATTTCTAATGTCTCGTCAGCGGTACTTGGCATAGGTTTGAATAGATCTTAATTGTAAAAATTTACATGCTTACATTTCTAATGTCTTGTCTGGCAGTACTTGGCATAGGTTTGAATAGACTGTAATCTTTAAATCTTAATTGTAAAAATGTACATGACTGCATGCTTAAATTTTTAATGTCTCGTTTCTAATGTCTGACACAATATCTCGGATCAGGGGCATGCGATTCGGTCTTAGCTGAGAAAAGCATCGGGCTGGTGTAACTTGAAGATTATTTGAAAAAAAAAACTAATTAGTACCAACTGAGAACATTAGAAACCAACCATCATATCAACCAACCAACTGTAAAAAAAAAAAAAAAAAAAAAAAAAAAAAAAAAAAAAATTTTTTTTTTTTTTTTTTTTTTTTTTTTTTTTTTTTTTGAGTGGGCGTGGCTTGGATTCATTCTTTATAAATAGCCGTATTCAAACCTTCATTCCTTCATTCTGTCTGCCATCATTGTATCAGGATCCTGTTAAACGCTTGTCATTGAATTGATCCTGTTTCTGTGACTCTCACACATTGGATAGCTTCTAATATTTATCTCTTTCATTGAAGCTCAGCATGTACAAAATGTGGGAACCGTTGGACAACGACGCAAAGACCGAAATGCAAAACTTAAAGCAGCAAATTTTGACTTGCAATCTAAATTGGATGCAGAAATCTCACTCTTGAAAACCAAGATTGAAAAATTTGACGTACTGTACTCCAAAATAGATAACTTGTATCAGGAAGAAATTTACAGGCTTAAATTAGAGTTGGGCGTGCAGCAGAACAAATCTCTAGTGCAGATTCAGAAGCAGCAGATCCAGATCCAGAACCTGCAGAACCGGTTGCTTTCCAATCAGATAGCGACTCAACAGAATTCGTTGCGACAGGATGATAATGAGTAGATCATCCTTGTCAGCAACCAACCAACCGTATTTAAAAAAAAAAAAAAAAAAAAAAAAAAAAAAAAAATTTTTTTTTTTTTTTTTTTTTTTTCAGTTGGTTATTTGCATATTATATATGATCGCTAACAACCGTCATTGTATTTGACCAGCAGCAGTCGTCTAATCAGGTCTTCTAGTCAACAGTCTTCTAGTCATGACAGAGGTTTAATGATTGTTTAAATTGATTCAATATTATCATGTCTTTTAGAGTCTCAAGTTAAATATCATAGGTTTTATAGAATATAATAAAATAAATTAAATAAAATATTGGAAATAAAATATTTTTTTTATCTGAATTTAAACATACAGATAAAAAAAATATTTTATTTCAAACTCAATTATAGGTAAAATATAAATAATAATAATAATAATAATAATAATAATAATAATAATAATATAATAATAATAATAATAATAATAATAATAATAATAATAATAATAATAATAATAATAATAATAATATTATAATAATAATATTATAATAATAATAATAATAATAATAATAATAATAATAATAATAATTATATATATATATATATATATATATATATATATATATATATATATATACTTGTATACTCAAAAAATACTGTAAAACATCTTTTAATTTAAGTGATTATATTTTTGTAGTCTGAATTCTTATGTCAATTATAGTGTCGCTGTCTCAGCGAGTTTCACTATATCGGCACGAGACTACGCTCTTGACAAGTTTGTAGTCTGAATTCGTATGTCAGTTATAGTGTCGCTGTCTCAGCGAGTTTCACTATATCAGCATAAGACTACACTCTTTATTGTCTTGCCAAGTTTGTAGTCTGAATTCGTATGTCAATTATAGTGTCGCTGTCTCAGCGAGTTTCACTATATCAGCATAAGACTACACTCTTTATTGTCTTGCCAAGTTTGTAGTCTGGACTTTGAATGTCAGTTATAGTGTCTCAGCCAATTTCACTATATCGGCATAAGACTACACTCTTTATTGTATTGCCAAGTTTGTAGTTTGAATGTCAGTTATAGTGTCTCAGCCAGTTTCACTATATAGGCATAAGACTACGTTATTTATTGTATTACCAAGTTTGTAGTTCGTATGTCAGTTATAGTGTTGCTGTCTCAGCCAGTTTCACTATATAGGCATAAGACTACGTTATTTATTGTATTACTAAGTTTGTATGTCAGTGTCTCAGCCAGAATGAGGTTATATTCTTTTATTGTCTTGCCACGTAAGTTGTAATCTATATTATGTATATCGGCTACAGCGTCTCGCCAGTTTTGCGGATAGTGGCTGTTGTTTGAAATTCTAAAAGGGTTAAATGTACTCGAAAAGTATTGTGGCTAGATGGTCTGAAAATATTGACTGATTTTTTTAATTTTGACGGCTAAATTTACAATATTAGCATGAAATCTTGTAAATTTATAGGAGACTCATGGGGTAATTTTAGTTTTTTCCACAACAAGTTTTGATAAAGGCCTCACCCTTGGAAAATATTAGCGAGACTCTCTGCAAGCAACTATTTTTTTTCTTAAATGTGGCTACTGATCAGGAAAATTTTTATAAGATTAGTTTATCGCTTGGGACCTTCTAGAATAATTGCGTTTGCAGGATATTATGTAACTCGTTTCCTCAAAGATAAGATCTAATCTATAAACAGTCATCCTGTCGAGCCCTATTATTTTTATCGTTTCTCAGAACCGCTTATCAGATCTCATGCATCCGCCCGCCAGAGTATAAATACCGGCCTCTCGCCTCAGCTTATTCATTCTGACCTTTTGTTTTGCAAAATGCTTACCGCAGACTCTGACAGGCAATATGATTACGGCTATGCCTTACAACCCAAAAGGAAAATATTAAAGACCTCTCGTCTCTATTGCGAGCTAATACTTCAATACGATAAATCAATGTCTTTGCCAACTCCCAAGCCAGTTACAAAGCCAGTTTCAAAGCCAGATCCCATACCAATTACAATAGCCACATCACAGAAGATTTATTTAAAAGTTCCAAATCCCATAAGCCGACTGCCAAAATCTCCTGAAGTGTCTACCAGGTACAAAATATACCGTGCCTGGAATCCTCGACCAAGGGTTAATTTTATGATACGGCCGAAACAGTTGGAGAATAAAAAGGCATAGTCGTTATCAACTGCCACAAAGGTCACCCAAACGATTTATAAAAAATCGGGTCGAACGAAGTGTCTCATGGCAGATTTCTGTCTTTGACACTTCGTTCGACCCGTTTTTTTGTAACAGTTGTATTGCCAATGTTGGATGTGTTTAAGATTTTAACTTAAGATTTTGAACGGAGGCTTGTAAAAATTTATATACAAAAAAATATTAGAATTCCATCAAAGTCACATTAAAATCAACCAACCAACCAACCTTGAAAAAAAAAAAAAAAAAAAAAAAAAAAAAAAAAATTTTTTTTTTTTTTTTTTTTTTTTTTTTTTTTTTTAAGGTGCCACGCCCACCCTTGAAGCTTGTCTATATTTACTGTGGCTAACATGACTACACTCTCATTGTGTCTCAACATTTGCCAGCAACGGTCGTCTAGTCACTATGTCTCGTAATGTGTTTTCAGCAAGACTAGAGAGTTAGATTTTTCTATAATTGCCTATGATCTATTCTGATTTCATGAAAACCTGTAATATCTTGTCATTTGTCAGACAAAAGTCTTGTTTTCAAAGCCAATATTGTATAAATTACGCAATTTCATCCTATTTTAAAGGAAATGGATCAGGAGCGATTTTATGCATGACCGTACAGTAGAAGAAATAAATTCCACTCCCACCCACCCTAATAGATATACTATATATATACTATATATATAGACTGCAGCGCCATCTATAATGATTGGCTAAAGAAATATAGCCTTAGCAGCCAACTTAGAAATATAGCCTTAGCAGCCAACTTAGAAATATAACTGTAGCGGCCAACTTAGAAATATAACTGTAGCAGTTAACTTAGAAATATAACTTTAGAAACCAACCAAGCAACCTTAAAAAAAAAAAAAAAAAAAAAAAAAAAAAAAAAAAAAATTTTTTTTTTTTTTTTTTTTTTTTTTTTTTTTTTTCAAGGTTGTTTGCATACTATATATATAGAACTGTTGACATACCATCTCATCATTCTATCTCAGCAGCAACGGTCATGTCTTTGATACATTTAAATTCATGTCTTCTAAAATCTCAAATTAAATTTCTACACATTGATACATTTTTTGCTACGCTAAATGAATGCTGTGCCAATATCGAATATATTTTATAAATAATTAAACTATTTAAATTTTATTATTTAAACCGTCTGAAAAGGTGCAGTTGCTCGAAACTTATTGCTGGTGACTGTCTGATAAGCCTTTAGATGCGTAAACTCGTAGGATTACCCAGCTTTGCGGTACTTGGCATAGGAACTGTCGTTTTGAAATTCTGAAAGGTTAAATATGCTCGAAAATTATTGCTGGTGACTGTCTGATAAACCTTTAGATGCGTAAACTCGTAGGATTACCCAGCTTTGCGGTACTTGGCGTAGCAGCTGTAGTTTGAATAGAATCCCTTGACATGACTTTATAAAATCATTGGCCTTATCGTGGATGAAAGCCGTATTCTAAATTTATCGTTTGACCCTTGAAATCTTAATTGTAAAATATTAATTGTAAAAATTTACATGACCTGTCTTCTTTTCGTGGACTTGACATTCTAATTTTATCGTGGATCTCCTGTCTGTTTTTCGTAGAGCTCTGAAATAGTATATATATATATTAGCCTCTTGCCTCAGCTGAATCGAGTGGTCAACATCATTAGGCTGCGATTAGAGATACTATCAGATTTTAGAGTATCTGGACCAGTTATAAATGTGCCAGAAGAGCTTGACATTCTGAAACTGTATAGCGGATAATGTCTTTGGGATGCGTAAAAAATGGGTTGAGCGACTCATGTAGAGATTACGTTGGATTCGACCCCGACAGGTTGTAAATAATAAAAATCGTTACATTATAAGGGCTATGGATAAAATTTATATTAATATGAAGATATTTTTTTAAGAATCAAAAAAAATATCCATTCCTATAGACGCTCGAAGATTTTGCATGCGACATTGCGTTTGGTCTTAGTTATTGCATAGACGATACTCGTGCTGGATTTGCGGTACTTGAGGCATATATACATATATATATATATATATATATATGAATATATACATATATATATATATATATATATATATATATAGCTATTGAATCGAGTTTGAAATGAATATTTTTTATCAGTAATAAAACATACAGACATTTCAGCGGCCTTATGAAAGCTTAACCTTTGAAAATATTGATTGGATGGCTATGTTGTGATAAGCATTAGCAAAATATTTTAAATCTACAATATTAGCATATTTTTTTTTAATTTATAAGATACTCATAGGGTTAATTTTAGTTTTTTCGAATATTAGATTTTTAATAGTCTAGTCTAAGATTGGACAAAAGGGTGGTAATGCTCGAATAATATTGCCAGTGACTGTGTCTTGTACCGGGATTTATCGCAAAACGGAGAGTTTAGCTAGATTTGTGGTACTTGAGGGTGGGGTGTAAATAGAGATTGGGTCGTAAGAAATACACAGATATTTTATTGAGATCCAGGATAGCTATTATTTAAAATATTTTATCGTACAGCTTGAGGAAGCCGTCTTAAAAGTTGTATATGAAGACTTCCATATGCCCACTCTATTTTGAAAATGCTTAAAGTATATTTTTAGTATCCTTCTACCAAGACGAATCAGGTAAACAAGCCAAACATATATGCATAATCGTGTAATTGAGTATGAAATAAAATATTTTTTTTATCTGTATTTAAACATACAGACATTTCCGCGAAGCGGAAATGTCTGTATGTTTAAATACAGATAAAAAAAATATTTTATTTCTAATATTTTTAATTCTAAAGTTACAATATTAGCATACCATTTTTAAATTTATAGGATACTCACGAGTTAAATTTTATTTTTTTACGATAATGAGTTTTGATAGAAGGGCTTAGGCTTGAAGGATTGTAAAGCTCTATATATTACTCAGTCGTCATTTGTCAGACAATAAAAGTCTTGTTTTCAAAGTCAATATTGTATAAATAACCCTATTTTAAAGGAAGTGGCATCAGGGAGCTGGTTTATGCATGACCTTACAGTAGAAGAAATAAATTCCACTCCCACCCACCCTAATAGATATACTATATATATACTATATATATATATAGACTACAGCGCCATCTACAATGATTGGTTAAAGAAATATAATTTTAGAAACCAACTGAGAAATATAATTTTAGAAACCAACCATCATATCAACCAACCAACTGAAAAAAAAAAAAAAAAAAAAAAAAATTTTTTTTTTTTTTTTTTTTTTTTTTTTCTTGAGTGGGCGTGGCTTGGATTCATTCTTTATAAATAGCCGTATTCAAACCTTCAAACCTTCATTCTGTCTGCATCTAGCTAACATTGAATTGTATCAGGATCATGGAGAATTTCATACGATATGACCTGCCTGAAGATCCTAAATCTGAGTTCTGGATTCGAGTAAAATCTAATAAAGCTGGCATTGAAAGACTCATAAAAATATCTCTCGAAGGCATTTTTAGAAATAAAAATATTCCGATAGTGGATCGTATTGACGGGACCCTTTTAATGCAGGCAGACGGAGCCTTAGCCGCGAATTCAGCAACCATCGACCGTTTCAACGAATTTTATCTAAAACATAAAATGGATGGGCCCGAAATCCGTTTGGATGAAAATCTAGTTCTCAAGCCAAATTGCATTGTAGTTGTGAATGAATACATTCGTGGGGGACCTTTTGGCGGCACTAGATTAATTTTTCTTTACCACGACGTTGAAAAAAATGAAGCTGTGTGTAAAAGTCCTAAAACGGGTACCGAAGTCAGAATATCTCAGTCCGTACGCACTGGACGGTTTCCTATCGAACTGGGATTTGCCAGATCCATTCATATCTATCGAGATGCGATCGACGATTTGAAAATGGTTGTCAGTTTGATCGGATATAAAGATCCTGTTTCCTGGGTCTTGTATCGTGTGAATCGATTGAAACAGGTATTGGCCGTAGAGTTTTAATTTAAAAATACAACCTTGAAAAAAAAAAAAAAAAAAAAAAAAAAAAAAAAAAATTTTTTTTTTTTTTTTTTTTTTTTTTTTTTTTTTTTTGAGTGGGCGTGGCTTGGATTCATTTTTTATAAATAGCCGTCTGTCTGCCACTCTCATCTAGCTAACATTGAATTGTATCAGGAGAATTTCATACGATATGAGTTTATGGACCTGACCGCTCTATGTTGAAAATGTTCACAGTCAAAATAACGCTGTCCCACAAACTCGATACACCCGATGTTGAAAAGCCAATTGAAACGACTACGATAGCATGTCTCCTGATTCTGTCCTGGCGAATGGTGTTATCAAGTTTGGATTCTACAATGCTTAGTTGTTACGGAGACAAAATGTGTATGTTTCTTTTAAAACAATGATAGACACCTATGGTTATATTGGCTGACGTGACCATCCGTTTGTTGTTGGCTGGTCTAAAAATAACCATAAAAAATATCACGTGTCAATATTTTTAGCCATCCTGTTTTCAAGGACTACAAATAACTTTATCTCATCCGGATCGCATCCTGTTTTAAAGGATATGGGGTCTACTATAAAAGCCGCTGCTCAGAGCTTACAGTTTCATTCGCTCACTAACTCTCAAGCCATGTGGATGCGATTATTTTTCCCAGGCCAGATCGGTTTGAGGTCCGCCCTAGCCTCTGACGGAAAGACTTACGTTTCGGCTGTAGATGTGGGCGTGATGCTGAAATTCAACGATATTCATGAATTTGCCAACTATCGGGCCACCAAGCATCTAGATATGTTTCCAGTATTTGAAATATACGAGATGTTCGACTACGTGAGCCTGTTCTCAGACGTAGATGAAATGCAGAGGCTCTGGAGACACGGAAGGGTCGCTGCCGACTTTCCCATGTCTTCGGAGTACGTATTTGATGTGCATGTGGATACGGAGGGGAATGCCAGGTTGCAGGACTGGCTGCAAATCTATACTGACCTCTTCAGAAATGACCTGTTCGAGGGCCCTCGTGTCAAGTCCAAGAGATTGGCTACCAGCAACGAATGTAAAGTCTGCCTGACGGAAGAGAGCCAGGTGGCGTTCTTCGACTGCGGGCACGTGGTGTGCTGCATGGCCTGTTCGGACAGACTCGAATATTGTCCTGTCTGCCGAACGGTCATTGCGGAAAAGAGACGAGTCTATGTACAATAGATGTGAAAAATATTTAAAAAACTTGTGTCAAACGAGGCTTCCTCATGTCTTGACGACGATGGAAGCCTCGTTTGACACATTTTTTTTAAAGCGATAGGCTACCAATATTGGATTTGTGAAAAAAATAACTTGTAAATATTTATCGGTTTAGACCGTACTTTATGAGAGTCCATTGAATATAAGTAAGCAAGACCCTTGCCTACCGTTAACATATTGTAAATTATGTCTGAAGAAATAGATCCTAAATCTGAGTTCTGGATTCGAGTAAAATCTAATAAAGCTGGCATTGAAAGACTCATAAAAATATCTATCGAAGGTATTTTTAGAAACTACAATATTCCGATAGTGGATCGTATTGACGAGACCCTTTTAATGCAGGCAGACGGAGCTTTAGCCGCGCATCCAGCAACCATTGACCGTTTCAACGAATTTTATCTAAAACATAAAATGGATGGGCCCGAAATCCGTTTGGATGAAGATCTGGTTCTCAAGCCAAATTGCATTGTAGTTGTGAATGAATATATTTGTGGGGGGCCTTTTGGCGACACTATATTAATTTTTCTTTACCACGACGTTGAAAAAAATGAAGCTGTGTGTAAAAGTCCTAAAACGGGTACCGAAGTCAGAATATCTCAGTCCGTACGCACTGGACGGTTTCCTATCGAATTGGGATTCGCCAGATCCATTTATAGCTATCGAGATACAATCGACGATTTGAAAATGGTTGTCAGTTTGATCGGATATAAAGATCCTGTTTCCTGGGTCTTGTATCGTGTGAATCGATTGAAACAGGTATTGGCCGTAGAGTTTTAATTTAAAAATACAACCTTGAAAAAAAAAAAAAAAAAAAAAAAAAAAAAAAAAATTTTTTTTTTTTTTTTTTTTTTTTTTTTTTTTTTTTTGAGTGGGCGTGGCTTGGATTCATTTTTTATAAATAGCCGTCTGTCTGCCACTCTCATCTAGCTAACATTGAATTGTATCAGGAGAATTTCATACGATATGAGTTTATGGACCTGACCGCTCTATGTTGAAAATGTTCACAGTCAAAATAACGCTGTCCCACAAACTCGATACACCCGATGTTGAAAAGCCAATTGAAACGACTACGATAGCATGTCTCCTGATTCTGTCCTGGCGAATGGTGTTATCAAGTTTGGATTCTACAATGCTTAGTTGTTACGGAGACAAAATGTGTATGTTTCTTTTAAAACAATGATAGACACCTATGGTTATATTGGCTGACGTGACCATCCGTTTGTTGTTGGCTGGTCTAAAAATAACCATAAAAAATATCACGTGTCAATATTTTTAGCCATCCTGTTTTCAAGGACTACAAATAACTTTATCTCATCCGGATCGCATCCTGTTTTAAAGGATATGGGGTCTACTATAAAAGCCGCTGCTCAGAGCTTACAGTTTCATTCGCTCACTAACTCTCAAGCCATGTGGATGCGATTATTTTTCCCAGGCCAGATCGGTTTGAGGTCCGCCCTAGCCTCTGACGGAAAGACTTACGTTTCGGCTGTAGATGTGGGCGTGATGCTGAAATTCAACGATATTCATGAATTTGCCAACTATCGGGCCACCAAGCATCTAGATATGTTTCCAGTATTTGAAATATACGAGATGTTCGACTACGTGAGCCTGTTCTCAGACGTAGATGAAATGCAGAGGCTCTGGAGACACGGAAGGGTCGCTGCCGACTTTCCCATGTCTTCGGAGTACGTATTTGATGTGCATGTGGATACGGAGGGGAATGCCAGGTTGCAGGACTGGCTGCAAATCTATACTGACCTCTTCAGAAATGACCTGTTCGAGGGCCCTCGTGTCAAGTCCAAGAGATTGGCTACCAGCAACGAATGTAAAGTCTGCCTGACGGAAGAGAGCCAGGTGGCGTTCTTCGACTGCGGGCACGTGGTGTGCTGCATGGCCTGTTCGGACAGACTCGAATATTGTCCTGTCTGCCGAACGGTCATTGCGGAAAAGAGACGAGTCTATGTACAATAGATGTGAAAAATATTTAAAAAACTTGTGTCAAACGAGGCTTCCTCATGTCTTGACGACGATGGAAGCCTCGTTTGACACATTTTTTTTAAAGCGATAGGCTACCAATATTGGATTTGTGAAAAAAATAACTTGTAAATATTTATCGGTTTAGACCGTACTTTATGAGAGTCCATTGAATATAAGTAAGCAAGACCCTTGCCTACCGTTAACATATTGTAAATTATGTCTGAAGAAATAGATCCTAAATCTGAGTTCTGGATTCGAGTAAAATCTAATAAAGCTGGCATTGAAAGACTCATAAAAATATCTATCGAAGGTATTTTTAGAAACTACAATATTCCGATAGTGGATCGTATTGACGAGACCCTTTTAATGCAGGCAGACGGAGCTTTAGCCGCGCATCCAGCAACCATTGACCGTTTCAACGAATTTTATCTAAAACATAAAATGGATGGGCCCGAAATCCGTTTGGATGAAGATCTGGTTCTCAAGCCAAATTGCATTGTAGTTGTGAATGAATATATTTGTGGGGGGCCTTTTGGCGACACTATATTAATTTTTCTTTACCACGACGTTGAAAAAAATGAAGCTGTGTGTAAAAGTCCTAAAACGGGTACCGAAGTCAGAATATCTCAGTCCGTACGCACTGGACGGTTTCCTATCGAATTGGGATTCGCCAGATCCATTTATAGCTATCGAGATACAATCGACGATTTGAAAATGGTTGTCAGTTTGATCGGGTATGTAGATCCTGTTTCCTGGCTTTTGTATCGTGTGAATCAATTGAAACAGGTATTGGCCGTAGAATTTTAATTTAAAAATACAACCTTGGAAAAAAAAAAAAAAAAAAAAAATTTTTTTTTTTTTTTTTTTTTCAGAGGTGGGCGTGGCTTAGCTCTATATAAGCCTGTAGCTTTAAACATTTTTCAAGACTCATGCCTTCGCAAAGCGTTCAAGTATGTGCTGAAGCCTTTTGGCTGGGCGAAAATTGTATACCATTAGAAATAGCGTTTGCTGTTAATCCAAAAGAAGTGAATATATTTCGATTGGCACCATTGCCTTTGCATCTATCTTTTACTTTACAAGAATTGGCCAATGCTAAATCTAAAATGCTGGATCCTCATCAGTTTCATAATTCTAATTTTTTTTAGCAATCATCTAATTTCTCCAAAGGTGCACGATTGGAAATTAGAATATGACAATTGGCTAAATCAGCTACATAAATATGTTCCTTTGCATACTGTATTGTGCGTTAGAGGATTATCCCAATGCCGATTTTTCAACGTAGTTTGTGGATATCCTCACGTAAAACGAATCGTATTACCAATTGGAAGAGCCGTGCCAAAAGTTAGCCATTCTCACAAACGATCAAAATTATTAGCTTATCCATGTCCAGGCATAGAAGTTGCTACTATGGCCAATTATGTAACCAGTGAAAATTTAAAATCTATAAAGTGTAGTTTTAAACCAAAATTTCAAAAATATATGCTAAAATATATATATACTGACTAGTTTGTTGGCGATTTAACTACAAAAATGGGTTTGGACATCACGGAGCCAGTTTATGCATGACCTTACAGTAGAAGAAATAAATTCCACTCCCACCCACCCTAATAGATATACTATATATATACACTATATATATATAGATTGCAGCGCCATCTACAATGATTGGCTAAAGAAATATAACTTTAGCAGCCAACTGAGAAATATAGCTTTAGCAGCCAACTGAGAAATATAACTGTAGCAGCTAAATGAGAAATATAACTTTAGAAATATAACTTTAGAAACCAACCAACCAACTGAAAAAAAAAAAAAAAAAAAAAAAAAAATTTTTTTTTTTTTTTTTTTTTTTTTTTTTTTTTTTTAAATTAAATGTGTGGGTGTGGCTTAGCTGTATATAAGCATTATCTCTGCTGGCAGCTATCAAGTTCAGACTTATAGAGTCTGTGTAAAGTTTTATAAATTTACGCTATGTCGCAGCGTATGTTTAATACTCTTAAATTCAATGATACCGATTATAATTTTGTATATCACATAATACTAATAGGAGATATTCCACAATATGTACGGTTTTTTAAATTTCTTAAAATCAATAAGCTAAATATAATGAATTGGATAGAACATAATTCTCTAATGCGGGAAACTCATATACATTTATTTATTAATTCAGACAATGAAATCGACCGAGATATTTGGAAAGATTTTCCATTTGGAATTACGATAAATTTAATCAAATATGCAGATTATTTTTCGATTTTTCATATTTTGTCTGAAACACGTGATTACAACTGTTGCACTTTTACATTAGAAGATAGGTGTATTAAAATGATATGGGATAACATTAGTACTTTTTTTGACATCGAGCGCCTGCATTTACCTACTCGAATATTACAAAAAGTTGTTCGAGAATCTCAGAAATATATTTTACCCACATCGCTTTTTGAAGTTATTGAATGTACAGAGAAAATTGAAAAATTTTTGCAAAATACATCGTTAGAACAACTATTTTTTGAAACAGATAGGGTTTTTGATAGATATATTGCGACCTTTTTTCAAAGTAAAATACATTGTAGATATCTTACAAAAATATATATAACGCCTGCATTAAGGTATGTTCTAAGCTACTTTGTAAAGGATAATTATAAATTTCAAATGTGTATGCAATGCATACAATTATTTTTTTATGGAGAAGAGCGTTTAATTGATAGACATTACTTTAGAATGCGCATATATGAACCGGAATCATTTGTACGAGAAAGGGATAATTGGTGCTGTTTATGCCGGCAGACACCTCTATTTCAAGTAATAACTCGTGAACAGTATATGAAGCAATATCGACCTGACAACCCTCTCAAAAATTATCCCAATAAATTACTTATTAAAGTTCAAAAATATGAAATTTGTAAATATAGCATGAATGAAATAATATGATTTTAATAAACCTGTTACTGAGATGCCAATTTGTCCCAGTCTAATGTTGGTGCTTCATGTGGTTTGGGGAGTTCGCTAAGCGTATCGTCAACTTTTTTATCTGGAAACGACCTGCTATTGACAAGATACATGCGGCTGCTTAAATCTAGATAAAAACCGTTTTCGTTACATTTCAATTCCATTTGCATATTGGATGGTAACTTTTTTACCATTAAGAAGACTTCTATAATGCTAGAGATGTCAACATATCTTCTATATCTATTGGCTGCCGCCTCCAGTTGTTCGAGAGACATGCTGCTCATTTTAAGATGAAGGGTTGAGTCATCGTCGAACGGGGAGATTTCTTCAATAAATTTTTCCTGATCCATATCTACTTATTTTATTTGAAAATGTTCCGTCTACGTGACTACATAAAAATCAACCAACCAACCGAAAAAAAAAAAAAAAAAAAAAAAAAAAAAAATTTTTTTTTTTTTTTTTTTTTTTTTTTTTTTTTTTTTTTTTTTCACAGTTGGTTGGTTGGTTGATTGTTATTTATCCTGTATATAAATGCTGTCCGCCTTCCAAATTTATATCATTTTTTCATTCTACAATTGTTGTAGGTAATCTTTACAATTTCTCACAATGAACTTCTCTGATTCCATTCACAGCATATTTCATTACCTACTCAGAGACTGCGTGCATTTGGCAAACTGGGAAGATACAAGCCAATTTAGGCTGGTCGATGTCAAAGATGACTGGGATGATCCACAATGGAAACCGAGAGAACACAAATTTGCCCTTGCTATTTTGAGGATGTTAGAATATTATTTTCAGACACCGCCCTTACCTACTGGTATTGAAATCGAACAGATTGAAGATGTCATTCCCAAGCTGAAAGAAAAATTAAAAACTATTCTCGATTCCGATAGCATATCTTTTAAAGTCCGAAACCTTTGTAATGACGAAAGCTTGACGCATCGTCGTTGGTCGGGTCCCGAATCTTATCAGCCTTGGGTGATGGAGTGTTTGATAACTACTGGATGCTTTCTTGGAGAATGTTACGCAAAATTTGGATACAATGAGAATTTATTTAATCTGGCATCCAAAACTCTTATAGATATTATGGAAGACTCTGCGTTATTATCTTGTATTAGACTCGATTTACATTATAAAATGGATCCGTTTGGTAAGCCTGGCGCTAAGATTAAATCAGTTTTGGACGAAGATTGGAGTATGTGGACCTTTCAATTGAACAAAGCACAGGAGAAAAAATTGTACAAGAAGTGTCCAGATAAATCTTAAGTTAAAAAAAAAAAAAAAAAAAAAAAATTTTTTTTTTTTTTTTTTTTTTTTTTTTTTTTTTTTTTTAATGTAACCTTGTGACCTTGATAGCTATATAGCGCCTATATAAGCAGCTGACAAATCTCATTTTCTATACTCATATTTCATAATATATACCCTATATAACTACTGGCTGCTTCAGGATTTTATTTTATTCTACAATTGTTGTTAGATATCTTTTGCCACTTTTCACAATGATCTTTTACGATCCCATTCAAAGCACCTTTAATTACCTACTCAAAGACTGCGTTCATTTGGCAAATTGGGAAGATACAAACATATATAGGCTGGTCAACATCAGAAATGATTGGGAGCATCGAGAATGGAAACCGAGAGTACACAAATTTGCCCTTTCTATTTTGAGAATATTAGAAAACTACTTTCAAACCCCACCTTTACCTACTGGTATTGAAATCGAAGAGTTTGGTACTGAGACCGAACAGATTGAAAAGAACGTTTCCAAGCTGAAAGAAACATTAAAAACCATTCTCGATTCCGATAACATATCTTTTAAAGTTCGAGACCTTTTGAGCGACGAAAGTTTGACACATCGTCCTTGGCGCGGTTCCGAATCTTATCAGCCTTGGGTGTTGGAATGTTTGATCACTACTGGATGCTTTCTCGGAGAATGTTATGCAAAGTTGCGAGACAAGTATTTGTTGAGAAATTTATTCTATAAGGTATCCGAAGCCTTTATAGATATTATGGAAAAGAGTGGCTTGTTAGATTGCATTAGATCCGATCTGAATTGTAATATGGATTCGTTTGGTAAACCTGGTGCTAAGGTTAAATCAGTTTTGGACAAAGATTGGAGGCTGTGGACATTTCAATTGGATGACACAGAGGAGGAAAAGTTGTACAAGAGGTGCGAAGTCCACTCAAAAAATGTCAATCCATGAATCAATAAACCAACAAAAAAAAAAAAAAAAAAAAAAAAAAAAATTTTTTTTTTTTTTTTTTTTTTTTTTTTTTTTTTTTTTGAGTGGGCGTGGCTTAGCACAACATACGGCTATATAAGCTCGGTCATTTTATTTGTTCAGCAAATTATTCTTCTAACATGGCTTTCTTAAACATGGTTCTTCAACGCCTTGCTACTGGGATAGTCTCGTTTCTATTTCGTCACTATAAGCCAGAAGTGAAATATATGAAAGTGCGGGATTCTGCCATAGACCCGGAACAGAGAGACGACCAGTCTTTGGGATTCGATTTGTACGCGCCTAAGAAAATCGTGTTGAGACCTGGCGAGACAAAAACGATTGATACTGGAATAGCGTTCGAGATTCCATCTTACATGGGAATGTATCTCTGGGACAAGTCGTCGTTGGCTTTGGCAGAACTGAGAGTGTGTGGCGGCGTGATAGATCCAGGCTACAGAGGCTCTGTAGGCGTGATTATGGAAAATTGTTCGCTGGACAACTTCACCATCCAGAAAGGCAGCGCTATAGCCCAAGCTGTGTTTCAATTGGCAATTTATCCTGAAATGATAGAGACAACGGAATTATCAGATACCGTTCGTGGCGATAGAGGATTTGGTGGAAAATCAGACTGGGCAGATAAATAAATCTTGTCAATATACAAGTAGATAGATGGCTTCAACCTATACACCAAAAATTGATCCGGAACTTAATTATTTAAACTGTTTAAAGGCCCATTATAAACGTAACGATCATCATCCTGAGCATTATGAGAAGCCTGAAATGAAATTTGAAGCTAGAATGGAATTGACTTGTGAGTTATTAGGAACTGTAATGGGTTGGGCTCATAATCGAGGATTAAAATTAAATCTTGCTGAATGTCGAGCTGTTATCGAAAAGGCTAACTGGGAGTCATGGGATCTTGCCGTGAAAGATAAATTACCAGAACCTACTGAAATTGATTTCAATATTCATGGAACATGGCATAATAAGACATATTCCCTAGACGAATTTAAAAAATTGGAATGTTATGAGGATCTCGACGAACTCAAATGCGTAAGAGATTATGTGGATGACCTATTGAAGCATAAATTGGCAGTTTATCAAGTTTGGCGAGATATTACTGAATATGATAAGCGATACAATGCAATAGCTGAACGTATACAAAATCATGATTTGGATAAATTTCGAATCGATATGTTACGAGCCTATACTATGAAGTTGAGCGAGTTTCGGGGTAAGACTAAACAAATTAATGTTGAAGAGACTCCTAAAACGGATGATGAGACTCCTAAAACGGATGAGTAAATTAAAAGACAGCCGCGATATTTCACCCACTAAATATGCCCACCGTAAAACTAAAATAGATTAATAAGCTATCAAGTTTAACAAAGATAGTTCACCCACTGTAAAATTAAATATAGATTAAAAAAAAAAAAAAAAAAAAAAAAAAAAAAAAAAAATTTTTTTTTTTTTTTTTTTTTTTTTTTTAAGGTGTCCTTGAAATAGCTATATATATACACAGTCATAAAAGCCACATGTATATACAGCTATAAAAGCTTCCACACTACATATATTTTACCAGTATGAATGTTCCGTTTCGACAATGGGAACCTGCTATGAGGTTTAACAAAAAAGTATCAAGTCACGTTTGTCGGTATGTCGTATTGATAAATAGTACTGCTAAATTTGATGTAGAAAAAGACTTGAAAAAATTACTACGTGTAACAAAAAAACCTCTCATATGGTTTATTAAAACATTTCGATCGTTTGGTATTAGGGTTGAATATGGCACACTTTTTTCCATACAAGATCTTAAAGACCGGGGACCCACGTTTAAAGATATCTCGGACGGAATCGTGCGGCAATATCTAATATCAAGGTATTTACCAGATGTGACTTTTGTATGCTTTCCAGGATTCGCTAAAAAATTACCTTTCGATTGCATACATCCTGACACGTTAGTTGGTAAGCTTATCAAGAAGAAATAATATTTAAAAAAAAAAAAAAAAAAAAAAAAAAAAAATTTTTTTTTTTTTTTTTTTTTGTGGGTGTGGTTTGACTATATATAAGCCTTAATTTTACTACCTGTTATACATTTCGTCAACTCTTCCTCTGTAGTGTGTTTGGCAAATCTCATAGATTTCAAGCGTTTATTCTTTGAAATATTGACTGTTTCTTTTACGCGTTTCAGAAAACCTTCTGCAAGATATCAAAGTTTGGCTAATATTATTACAAGTGAAATGTGCTCGAAACTTATTGCAGTCATCTTTCAAAATACCCTGTAACTACTGTAAAATAGGATGGTCTAGACAGTTTATGGTACTTAGCCATATGTATAAAGTTTAATATTGTACACATATAAATAATAACTGAGTAATTCTTTTGACAAATGATGAGTTTCCCGTTTTTTTTATTGCCTAATGAAATAAAATTGAAAATACTCAAGTACCTACCCGTTTACGAAAAATATAAATTATTTTCTATAACTGAATTCAGCGATTTGTTGACCTATCCTCGATTATGGTGTAACAAAGCTTGCTATAATCTATATCGAAAGACGCTTGAAATACAAATCTATTCCGTACAAAATATTATTAGAACTGATTTTGTTTTAGTAAACATTTTTATTTATATGCTTAAAACCAACATCGATATTTTATATCCTGATCATTGGAATTTTCATCCAATCAATGAACATGAAGAAAAATTTATTGTTACTATGAAAACTAATTTTGATGAATTTATAGCAAAATATGCCGTTATTGTTACCATATACGTTAAAGTATTCGCGACTCCATTCTATGTTAGATCTATACTACTAAGTATAGAAAATGTGCATGGTATACTATTTCCTTATATAGGACATCCATTTTTTCTAAACATGAAGGGTAAAAGACAATGGATTCGGTTTATGATCGCTTGTGAATTTATTCGCCAATTATACAGTTTAATTGAAGCTGATAAATCGAGCTATAAGACTAAATGTTTATTTCGTATATTGAAAATTCTGACATCTGAGTACGACGAATGGGTCAATAATCAGGGTGGATGGGAATGTATAAAAGATTGGCAGAATGAAAAATTGGTGGATAAAGATATTTTTACTGACAATATTTACTACTAAAATACCTTAAAAAAAAAAAAAAAAAAAAAATATATATATATTTTTTTTTTTTTTTTTTTTTTTTTTTTTTTTTTGAGTGGGCGTGGCACATCCATAATTACTATATATAAGAGAGATGTGGTAGCGTCTAGCAATATTATTTACCCACACAACTTACAATGGCTGGTCTACACTATGTTTATGCTGTGCATGTCTCTTTTGTTCGCTATGAAGGAAGGCAAATCCCATGGACTATTACTATGACTTCGACCGTGACACCATACAAGACTTTTAGTATTGGTTTGCTTAGCAACGACTTTACCTGGACAGATTCTGATTTGAATTATAATTGTCTAAACGCGGATGATTTTCCCAGAAACCCTTCTAAAAAACTAAATCATCAAATCAGTCTGCCACATTTCGAATCTGAGTTTAGCGAAATCTACGGCACAGAGTACTAGAAAGATGGCTGGGTGACACAATTGGCAGCCGTCGATCGGCCTACGTATGATTATCTAAAAACATTTTGCAATTCAATTATATTGTTGGATAACACACTAATTGCTGAAGATAGAACCTTGGCTGCAGCATACAGGTATAACGTATTGCCAAATAATGGAGAGGAATTTAAAGAAATTGTAATTGAAGGTTGAAGGACTTTTAAAAATCTTATATGCCTTAAAAAAAAAAAAAAAAAAAAAAAAAAAAAAAAATTTTTTTTTTTTTTTTTTTTTTTTTTTTTTTTAAGTGCCCCGCCCACCCAAGTCTGTATATATATCAGAAAATTCTATTTAGACAATTTATTATTATTAGATGGTATGATATTGCACACATGTAAATATGCTAAGTAAAGTTTATGAGAGTTTTTTATTAATATGCTCATTCATATTTACCACAATTTTACTTATTACAGCTCTTTTTATAGTTATATTATTTATAATAACGACTTTTATTATGGAATTTTTGCTAGGCCCAGAAATTACAAAAAAATGTATTAAAACATTTTTAGAAAAGATGAAAATAAATCTTGTCTTTGCTCAAGAATAAAGGGTTATGCAATTTTTCAAATATGGATAAATGTTTGTGCTGTAATAAGTTAATAAACTATCCAAGATCGAATTATAGATTGGATTGCGAACACGCTTTTCATCAGCGATGCCTTGTAAATTATTTTCAAAACCATCCACTAAAATGCCTGGAATGTACCCAGCCGCTATCTTACATTGATCTAACATATTTTCAAAGCATTCATGAAATAGTAAATGATATAGAAGATACTGATTCAGGCTTTGAATCTAATTAATTCATGTCTTAGAAATATAACTTTAGAAACTAACTTCATCAACCAACCAACTGTAAAAAAAAAAAAAAAAAAAAAAAAAAAAAAATTTTTTTTTTTTTTTTTTTTTTTTTTTTTTTTGTGGGCGTGGCTCATGTATATATAAGACTGTTGACTTGTCACTTCATCATTCTATCTCGATCTTTGCCAGCAACAGTCATATCTTTCCTTTACGGACATGGAATCAACAGTATCCTACAGCTCTTTGGTTTGGACGTTAAGAAATAATAATATGGAGCTAGCACATAAAAATGATAAATTGGCTCAAGAAGTTAACGATTTACGAGATATATCTTTTTTTCAAAGTATATTAAATGAATTAATATATGCTGAAAATGTCCGATTAAGGGGTGAGCGATCTCGCCTTTGTATGGATGCAGCACAAATTGCTGTAACTTTAAACGAAAAGATAATTAGTTTAAATTCGATCATCAGCAAACAACGTAGACTGTCAGCAGCAACACTGAAAATGTCAAAAGCTAAAGATAGTTTTAAACGTAAAACTAAAAGGATTATAAAGCCCAAGAAATGTACAATATGCCAAGGATAATAAAATCGTAACCAAGCCATCAAGGTCACAAAAAAAAAAAAAAAAAAAAAAAAAAAAAAAATTTTTTTTTTTTTTTTTTACGTGACCTTGATATTATTTATTTTTATACTGGCCTGTTGCTATATAAGTAAGGTTCGTTGGATTGCTATTATTTCATAATGGAAGCTATGAATCCTATTGAGATGCTTATTGATGGGGCTGTTCAGCATGAAGTCTTGCAGAATAAAAATCCTTACTTGACTATGGAGACTATCATTTTACGTTTGTACAAGAAAATTTCACAGTATACGCGTGTCCAGTTCTATCAGAATGAGAAAACTCTACTGTTTGTACAATATCACGATGAAATTTTGAATGCCTATGAAAGTATAAAATCTAGGCTGTCTCACGAAGAGCGAGCTACGGTAGAACGTGTCTTATCTAGAGATTGCCCACATCCCAACGAATTGCTGAAATTTACCTGTACTTGGTACAAACATGATCCTGCCAGCATTTGTAGATGGTTTGCTGTCGATGGTATCATCAACCTGCATCCTAAATATTACGTTCAAGATGCCTTTAACAATAATTTCGAGAAACACAATGCAGCCGTCAGGGCTCTGTATACTTATTATTCTAACCCTGAAAGCATCAAATTGATCGTGAGCAAGGCCCTAGATATTGAAGGTGACGAAACATATGCGGCAGATCCCGATATGGATAGGTGTTTGGAACTGTACGTAACAATGGTGGGTGAAGAAGAAATGAAACGCGTGGCAGAAGACAGGCGAACCAAGCTGCGAGCTCAACAGCAACCCAATAAGCGTAAAAGAAAAATACAGCCTCTGAAATTATCCGAAACTGTAGAAAATCCAATTGTAGAGACCCCAGAATCGCCTAGGCCGATTTCACCCCAAAATGAGTAATAGCTGACGGTTAGAATAATCAGGTTTCAGTTTCTTTAAAAGGTTTTGGCGTAAATTTTCTCCGATTGACAGATGCCATTTAGAAGTCGTGCTGAGAAGGTCCATAGCAGTCAAAATTTTCAAATAGGCCTCGTGACAATTTTCTACGTCTGATAAGTCTATTCTAGTATTTTCAATTTTCTCGCAGAAAGGCCAAGCGTGGTTTGTTGGAGGTACCATCGCTTCCATATCTGACAGGTCATCTGTAGGTTGGGATATATCAAAAATCTTGTCACATTTTATAACCTGAGTGTATAATGGATTCCAGAAGAGTTGCAAATGACTGCTCAAAACGATTGTCCAAACGTCAGATGGAATGATGGCGTCAAACGAAGGTTCGATCACAATATGTAATAGACGCGATTCGTATAGATTTGGACGATATAAAAATGTCAGCTCGTAGTCTGATACGGGTTCTAGCTCAGGAATGGAATCCAAATAGAATTTGACTAAGTTAGGATAACGTCCATAATGACTATAGATAATGGTAGATTTCTTAGAAACTAAAGCCTTTTGAAAAAATTCCATATCTTGATTATTAAACAATTGAAAAAAAAAAAAAAAAAAAAAAAAAAAAAAAAAATTTTTTTTTTTTTTTTTTTTTTTTTTTTTTTTTTTAATTCAAGGTCATATTATTTATCTATATATGGGTGCCTCCTCTGCGCAACGATCATTCATGGTAGAGCCTTCTATCTATGAGGTCTTAAGTTTTTCTGAAAGCTACATACGGCTTAACTGAAATAGATTAAATTATTAATGCTAAGTTTTTTGTCAAGAAAGCATCAAAAAGGTGTCATGAGACAAACGAATAAATATACTACTTCATATGGCTTAATCGTCAAAAATTCTGACAACCAAGTTGTACTTATCAAGCGTAAGGTGCCATACTGTGTGCAAAATTATTACACGCATCTCCATAAAAGCAAAACTAAGTATTGTGAATATTCCAAGAATGCCTTTGACCAGATACGAGACGTTTTTGAAAGAGAACAGTTACCAAAGCTGAGCGAAGAATATAAATTGGATTATATGTGCTTTGTGAATGGCAAATTGTACGAAGATCTATACGATTTTCCGCATGGACAGCCGTCTACGAAAAACCCACAAACCTTATTTGATTATTTTATAACGGCGTATCGAGAATTTCGTGAAGAAACTGGCTTCAGATTTACTTTTACGAAAGAAGACGTGGAAAATTATCCAATCGTGCATTTTGAATTTATGGGATGCGATAAGATTTATTATAAACAATATTATTTTCTTATTGAAAATGTAAAAGATTTGAAGAGATACAGATATTTTGATTCACTCGATTTTCCAATGATATCGTCTGCCCAAATTAAGAGTTGGAATGATGATCGACTTGTGTATACAGGCCAACTATATCCCGTAAAAATAGCATATAATTATTTTAAAATTCAGCAAAAAATAAAAATTGATAATAAGCATAAAATTTTTGAGAATTTTTATCCAAAGTACTATATAATTTCTTATCAAAAAAAAGAAGATGATAAGAAACTGATGGAAAAAATATTTAAAAATTAATTAATAAAAAGCCACACCCACCCTTGAAAAAAAAAAAAAAAAAAAAAAAAAAATTTTTTTTTTTTTTTTTTTTTTTTTTTTTTTTTTTTAAAAGATGCCACGCCCACCCTTGAAGCTTATCTATATTAACTATGGGAAACATGACTACACCCTCATTGTGTCTCGCCAGCAACGGTCGTCTAGTTACTATGTCTCGTAATGTGTTTTCAGTAAGATGTCCGACTCTAGATAGTTAGATTTTTCTATAAGAGCCCATGATTTCATGAAAATCTGCAATATCTTGGCATTTGTCAGACAAAAGTCTATAAATATCTTGTTTTCAAAGCCAATTTTGTATAAATAACGCTATTTCATCCTATTTTAAAGGAAATAGGTTTAGACGTCAGGAGCTAGTTTATGCATGACCGTACAGTAGAAGAAATAAATTCCACTCCCACCCACCCTAATAGATATACTATATATATACTATATATATAGACTGTAGCGCCATCTACAATGATTGGCTAAAGAAATATAGCGTTAGCAGTCAACTGAGAAATATAGCTTTAGCGGCCAACTTAGAACTGTAGCAGCCAACTGAGAAATATAACTTTAGAAACCAACCAACCAACTGTGAAAAAAAAAAAAAAAAAAAAAAAAAAAAAAAAAATTTTTTTTTTTTTTTTTTTTTTTTTTTTTTTTTTAGAGTTGGGTGTGGCCTTCTTCAAACCTATAAAAAGGCAACGCCGCACTCTCAAACTATCATTCTACTGCAATCATGAATCCTGCTATCTTCTGTTGTCAAGATGAAGTCTTTGCTGAGGCCGTTTGGCTGAATGTTGGAAACGGATCCCTAAAACCGTTAGAAATAGCATTTGCCATTTCTCCAGATAAGGTCTACATATTTACAGTAGCACCCTTGCCTCAACATTACTGGGTCACGCTAAGAGATCTTGCCCAAACTAGATCTAGAATACATAACAAAGATCGTTTTTATAATTCTCAATGTGAACAGCTACTTTTACAGCCAAAACTCTTCGAATGGAGACTTAAAGCCAACAGTTGGCTTAATAAGCTGACATATTGCGTTCCGTTAGACACTCCACTGTATGTCCATGGTCGTGCCCAGTACAAATTTTTCAAGCATCAGTGCGGATACAGAAACGTACATCTGGTTAAAGTGCCAACTGGGGTAAGAATCATAAACGCTTGTCATTTTCATCTGAAGTCGAAATTGTTAGATTATCCTTGTCCAGGAATAGAAGTAGCTACGATGGCCTATCATCGAAGAGACCTTCAAATAAAACAATAATGTAAAAAAAAAAAAAAAAAAAAAAAAAAAAAAAAATTTTTTTTTTTTTTTTTTTTTTTTTTTTTTTTAATGTGGCCTTTTTTTTTTTATTTATAAATCAAGCTAACGATGGGCTATAAAACCTTTGTCCAATCCATCTTTGGCAATCAGTACTCGTTTCATGCCCCATACTTACACGGGCTCAATCTCTACTGTCTCTTCGTTATTACGTTAACAGTGTCCCTTTGCGTTTATACCCTACATCAGCATCAAGATGTCTGCGACAACACCTTCAAGCAGCGCGTCCATGACCTACGAATTAAATACGCCAGTGCTAGACGTCCCGGCTATGATTAAACCTATTTTAGATAATTATAACATACACGTTAATAATTTTATTCGATTTTTGCGCGATCGTCTAGATGTCTATCTCGTTTACGAAGGCCCAGCCGACCCCCATCAGCACATTTTGTTAAGAACCATGTACGCGTGTTCTATCAAATCCAAAAAAATTTTAAAAGATGTATTTCCAATCATGATAGGATCGCTTCTAGATATGGCCATTCGCCATCAAAACGAGAGGTCTTTTCGCGAACCTCTGTCGGCCTCTGAAACCCAGTATCCATTTACAAAATTAGATGTAGGTAGTGGATTCTTTCTAGTCGGTGGTTCTTTGCGCCATTTACCCTATTTCTATACGAACGATCCTACCAACACGCATGTCATTCAAAGAAAAATTGTTCGAGTCTATTCCTACAATGCTCTGGATCGCGGAAAAGAGTTAAATTTCTACGTGGCAGACTACGATGGCAAAAAATGTGGCGATGTGGTAGTTATTCATAACAACGGTACTAAAACCAACGACGATCCACATTTTTTCAATCATTGTCCCTATCCAGTAAATTTGACGGCTTACATGTCCATGCTGTATCGAAACGAGCATTTTGACATCGATCATCTGGGTAATAAAATGGTTGTCAGCCCAGGCCACATGTTTACCAAACTCTTCATAAAATATTTGTACGGTCCGCTGCTGCAGCAAGATTGGAAGCTGATCAAAGCCAGAACGGGTCTGGTCTCGAAATCTATCGAAGACGGGTTCTTGCTGCACGTTCTGTCTCGAAAAACGGTCTATTATAAGGAAACTAAATCTGCTGGAAAGATGACCAACGAGCCTTCAGGATCGCATCGCGAAATAGGTGTCAACGGCGAAGTATTCATGGAAAAAAATATAGGTTGCTATAGAGAAATGACGTCTCAGACCTACAAACTAAATCCTTATCTGCTACACGTTATAGTGAGACAGATTTCCAAAAAAGTTAAAAATTCTACCGTCGATTCTTTTCATCCTAGCTATTTGTATTTTTTATGCATACTGGGTATTTTCGAAACAAAAAACGTGGGTCGCACGACTATGATGGTCAGAGACACGATTGTTTCTACGTGCGACGATCTGGATCCAGTCTATCATGATGTCCCCAATGATAAATTTTGGGATGAGCTGAAACTCGAGTCTCAGAAAGACAGCCGCTATTTCGTAGTTGTGAACGAGGCCTGCATACCCGTAACCGAAAAATCTTTTTACGGTATCGAGCTGCTGAGGCTGAAGAACCATTTCAAGACAATCGAGTGCTATCAGAGAGAAAATTTTATCATTATCCGTTATAAAATGGGTTTCATTATGAAAAGGGTGCCTGACACGGATATCTGGGTGACTCCGTACGACATCTCGTATTACATACACAGGCTGGCTGGGATTCACGCGACCAGCTACTTGGTGGATCTGAACCGATTTTGTAACCATACAGCCTTTCCGAAAAATATTTTGGCCTTCAACGCGATGAAAAATTCTGTTTTGGCTACGACTTCGGAATACGCTCTATATTTTATGGATACGGTATCCACTTATTATAAAAAACTGACTCCTGACCATAAAGTTCTCATACCGGCCAAGAAGGATGGCGTTTCTGAACATTTTGAGATAGCCATGCCTCAGCCCGTAGTCACTTACATGAGTTTCAAAGGCTGCACGCAAGAAGACTGCATAGCAAAACGTAAAGGCTACGATGCGTTCGATGGCTGCAGGTTTTACACGCTCAGATTGAATTTGGATGCCAAATCTTGGGTTAAATTTTATCCCGTTCGCGGCGACGAAGATCCAGAATCTGGTTTATTGGGGACGCTTGTTAGTGGCGATGTTTTGCAAGTCGAACCCTATTCTTTACATATAATACTGAATAAAATTTCTGATAGTGAATACCGCATTCGTTTCAACAAAACGCCGTTCAGGGTCGCTCAGCATTTCATAAGCGGAGACAAACTGACTATTAGCGTAGAACAACAGCATGTCTGCGATACAGGAGACAAACTCTGTAGTTTGCACGGTCAGAAAGGGGTCGTGCGAGTCTTGGAAGAGATGCCTATTTTGGATGATGGGATCGTACCCGATTTGATAGTGAACCCTTACTGCATGTTCAGGATGACGCCCGGACAGATTTTAGAAGCCATGTATTTGGGCGGTGGCAGAGATAGCCAATCCGTACGTAATTCGAAAGGTGTTTTGATACGAGACGCGAAGGCCTTCTATGGCAAGACGTTTTATTTTTCGGTCGCGTATTGGGCTAGCGAACACTTATACGCTCCCGTAAAATGTGTGTTGGATAGAGTGACCAACCAACCCGTCAAAGGTCGCAGTAGAAGAGGCGGTATGAAATTGGGAAATATGGAAGTTAATGCTTTAAGAGGTAGCGGTACGGCGTCTGCGTTTGAAGAAAAATTTTTTGAACATGGTGATAGAGTGCATATTGAGGCTACTGTGGCGATACCTAAATCGGTCAACGTGGTCATTGAAGACGCGAAATGCTACAAATATCTTTTAGAATATAAGACAGAACCTACCATACAGATGGAGGATTGACGCGATAATTTTAAATTTGTAGATACTAGTCGTTTTAAATAGACAGTTTTGTACGAAATGTATTTTGCTATTAATTTTTTAACAACAAGGGTCGCTATTTTATAGATTTGATACTCTGAACCCTAAGGTCATTTTTTCTAATTTTTGCGACTAAATACCTCATTTTTTATAATGCCAGAGTTGGTCTCAGAGGTTACATGGTACTCGATTAGAAAATATGAGGCGTTTTGTCTTTCAAATTAGAAAAAATGATTTTTGAAAAAGACATAAATATTTATGTTATCGTATACGATACCGTATTAGTACTGGAACAGGTTTTAAATTTGCGTGGTCAAAACTAGGGTGTTGAATTCCAGTAATATGTATATGACCAAAAGAGGCTTCGAGCAGCGACTGCATAATGGTTAAAGCATGAATTAATGAATCGAGCACTGACTGCATAATTTTTAAAGCATATCTTAATGTATAGAGCGTTGAACAAATAAGGGGGAATATATGTAACAAAAGCCTCGAGCTTTAAACTAACAAATAGTTGGGCAAAGTTGAGCAAAACAAAAAGCCTCGAGCATTGAACAAACAAAGGGTATATGTGTAACAAAAAGCCACGAGCAAGCGCGGCAGAATGTAGAGAGCAAAAAAGTATGTAGAAATATAATATAAGCAATATTTGCATGGTCTAAATTTGTACAAAAACCTTCGAGCATCTATAGAGAGGCTATATTTTGTTTTTTAAGTAAAATATTTAGCATCTCGTTTTTTATTTTAAGAATGTCGGATAGGATCGTAGCTAGCTTATAGTAATGGGCTTGGAGACAATTAAAGAATGTAACCTCATACCGATATCTTGAAACTGGCTGAGACACTATAGCTGACATACAAAGTCCAGACTAAAAACTTACATTTGGAGACAATAAAGAGCGTAGTCTTATGCCGATATCTTGAAATTGTCTGAGACAGCGACACTATATCTGACATTCAAAGTCCAGGCTAGAAACTTGGCAAGTCTTATGCCGATATAGTGAAACTGTCTGAGACACTATATTTGACATTCAAAGTCCAGGCTAGAAACTTGGCAAGACAATAAAGAGCATAGTCTTATGCCGATATAGTGAAACTGTCTGAGACAGCGACACTATATTTGACATTCAAAGTCCAGGCTAGAAACTTGGCAAGACAATAAAGAGCGTAGTCTTATGCTGATATAGTGAAACTGTCTGAGACAGCGACACTATAACTGACATTCAAAGTCCAGACTACAAAATTATAATCACTTAAATTAAAAGATGTTTTACAGTAATTTCTGAGTATACAAGTATATATATATATATATATATATATATATATATATATATATATATATATATATATATATATATATATATATATATATAATTATTATTATTATTATTATTATAATATAAATATAATATAATATAATATAATATAATATAAATATATTATAATATAAATATTATTATAAATATATTATAAATATAATATAATATAAATATAATATAATATAAATATATTATAAATATATTATAATATAAATATATTATTAAAAAAAAAAAAAAAAAAAAAAAAAAAAAAACTATCCAATTCTATAGGTTAGCTACGATTCATGCTCCTACATTCTCCTATTTTGCTCCGACTTGCTTTTTGTGGCAACGAGCTTCAAGGTCATTCAAAGTCAAAAAAAAAAAAAAAAAAAAAAAAAAAAAAAAAAAAAAATTTTTTTTTTTTTTTTTTTTTTTTTTTTTTTTTAATGTGAGCTTTGTCTTGGCCAGCACCTATAAAAGCCTCACTCCAACTTGCAGTTTTATCATATCATGGACAACTATAGTCATACTGCTCATGTTACGTTTATTTTACAAAATTCCAATTGGAAGCCATGGATCGTAGCCTTTACGTCTGTACATCCACCCTTCGAAACGATAACCTTAGCTGCCAATCCAAACAAGATTTCATTCTTGCATCGTGATATAGCCTATAACAACACCGTAAACGGTTTTCATGTCCCCGATAACGTAAAATTTGGTACTTATGTAGATATTTCTGAGATGGATGCCACTATTCGTTCAGTTTTTCACAAGGACTTAAAATTTAGCGATTGGGATGTAGTCGGGGCCGTGGATAAGCGTACTTACGACTATTTGAAAAATATTATTCCCACTGTCTTGATACCGACCAACAGCCATAGCGAAGATATTACGTTGGGTGTCGCATACAGAAAATTTCAGTCTGATGAAAAATGGCGTCAACATAGATAAAATTTTAGAGAGTTTCTTTTATAAATCGCGCTTTAGCCTTCTCTACGCAAAACGGCTTGTGATCGATAGTCACCAATTCGTAAGGTGCTAGGCACATACATAAAAAATTGTATCTATTCACGTATAAAAATACTCCATGCTCGCACACATCTTTGTTGAGTTCGCTGCAATCCGGGCCTCTATAAAACGTAGAATTTGTACAGATGCATGTCCATCGCGGCACGGGGTCTTTGATCAGCATCAATACGCCTCCAGTCTCTTCTTTGCACGGAACCGTTTCTTCTCGAGATTGGCAAATGCCATCTATGCACTGGGCATCCCTATCTACGCAAAGAAACGAACAATCGTCTATGCACGGTATCTGTTTAGTAGTACAATTTTGGCGAAACGTGGGAGCCTCGGCTCGAACCTGCCTATTATCGACTTGTAGTTTTGAGCTTTTCCAAACCCAAACATAGGCCAGCCACATCAGAAAGAAAACGACCCAGGTCTTGTGCATGCTTTTTTTGTTAAGTCAAGATGTCTGAAAATCGACAAGAGACGTTACACATTCCCAGATCTCTGAGTCGAGTCAACAAATGGCGAGATGCATGGGCCGCCTGCTATAGAATTATAGAAGAGTTCACGGTCGTGGATCTCAAACAATTTCATATCATTTTCGAGCGTTGGGTACCGATTCTGAATTGGATATTCGACCAACGCATTCCCAGATTGGATCGTTACGAACCAGTTTTTTATTATTGTAATTTACCCAACGGGCCTAAAGAAATCATTAAATTGTATATGGATGAAAATACCGCAGACGAAACGGTGCCCGTCTACATTATTTTCAATCTGTACGAATTTCAAATTATTCAGAAACGCTATTGTCTAGACTATACCAAATCCAACCAGATGTTGTACAACGAGTCTCGCGGAACGGTCAACTTGGCATCGATGATGCAGGTTGAAAATTACAACCCAGCAGAATATTTCAAAACGATGACTTGTTGGCATTTACTGTTTATCTATACTCTCCATGCGCTAGCTCATTGGGACGCGTACGATAAATATGAACATGGTTATTACGATACGCACATTAATGTGAGAGATTCACCCTTTTACAAGTTTCATTTTTACGGCCAAGTCATGTATCGTAAATAAAGATGCCGAATCCTACTAAGATACCTACACAGTTTGCCTTCATTGTTTTGAACGAAACGAATCGGGGATATAGAAACCCTGAAGCAGTAGATATGCACGACGTGCAGGCGTTGTGCGATGGTGAGAATAGTTTGGTCAGGGTGGCCAAACTCAGACGTTTTTTCGCCAATGCCGTAACTTATAAAATGTTCAAAGAAGGTTTGCTTGTAGATGACAATGCTTGGAACGCAGTCGTACAATCGACTGAAAATGATGCCGTCAGGAAATACGCCAAGCGATTCATGACTCGGAGGCCTAGAAAGCGAAAAAATAGACACGTATCCAGATTGGGAACTTATTCAAACGCTGAGCTTTCAGATGATGAACTTTCAGACGCCTCAGCCATATCTATTACCCCATCCAACGACGAATGCGATGATACGGACGTGAATCTACCTTTGCCAGTCTGTGCTGGAATAAGACGCGTTTGTCGAAATTACGATGCCCAACGTCGATATATTCCTTACGTTAGAGATGCTAGCGACAACAAGCGCTATCATTTGAAAGTGGCTTACGCTTAAATTACGATCGGGTTCTCTAACGGATTGAAAGCCAGCGGTACGAGTGTCTTCCAGCGGGTGGAATAATATTGCGTGAACTTAAATTGGTCGCTGAGATCGTTTAGCGATAAGAGAGTCGATCTAGATTGGCATTCGGATAATCGACCCGCGATTACGCGAATGGGTACGGCTCCTTCATTAGGACCGAAGCAGGCTTGATCGGTTTCGCTCAACGGTTGGTAGTTAATGTTTCGTACGCTATGCTTAAACACCCACAGTTTGATTCTCTGAGGCATGAAACGCGTGCTCTCGAAAAATCCTAAATTCAGTACGCGAGCTATTTTCGGTACGTCGAAATTTAATAAGGTTATGAATTTGTAAATTTCTTCTTCAAAAGTCTCATTTTTCTGAAGTAAAATGGATTCGTCCAAATAAGATCGATTCAGCCTAATGGTGATGCATTTCGTTGGAAAAGACTGAAGTTTGTCCACGTAATGTGTGTAAAACGTATTGTTGCCGACACAGACCATATAATGTATTTGGAAAGGTTTGGCATCTCGAATATAAACATCTTCTGGATTATGGAATCGCCTGTCGTACGGTATGACCGTAGTAGATGGATGGTCGATCGGAATCATTTTGTAGTATATGTCTATGACTACATACTCTTCCAGTATAGGATATTTTTTTTCGTTTAAAAGTTGTAAGACTAAGGTCGCGTAATCCATAACTTGGTTAATTAAAGATGCCTAGGCCAGCCAAGGTACCCGTTTTGTATGCCTTTCAGACTTTGAATAGAACAAATCGAGGTTACGAATATCAACCCGATGAAGTCACGCACGCCGAAATAACCCGTTTAGCCATAGGAGATAATTTTTTAGTCCCTGTAAAAAATCTCAGGCGATATTTTGCCAACAACAACGCATTTCAAGAATATAAAGAAAATATACAAGTCGACGAAGGTTATTGGAATAATATTTTGAGAATGTCCGAGTTTCAAGGAAAAGTGGCTGATGCTAAATATGCCAGGCGTTTTTTGCCTAGAGAGCGTAACAGGTCCAGATATAAACACGTTTCTAAATTGGGTGATTATTCAGACGGCTCAGATTCGAACGCTTCAATTATTTCCATCACCCCTTCCAACGATGAATGCGACGAGACAGATGTGAATCTTCCTTTGCCAGTGTGTGCTGGAATTAGACGTGTCTGTAGAAATTATGATTCCCGACGTAGATATATTCCGTACGAAAGAGATGCGAGTGAGAATAAAAGATATCGTTTCGACATATCGTATGCAAATGCTTAGTAATATAAGCGTTTATTTATTTTTTGTTTCAAGGCCACGTAAAAAAAAAAAAAAAAAAAAAAAAATTTTTTTTTTTTTTTTTTTTTTTTTTTTTTTTTTAGTGCCACGCCCACCCTTGAAGCTTGTCTATATATACTATGGCTAACATGACTACACCCTCATTGTGTCTTGCCTGCAACGGTCGTCTAGTTACTATACCTCGTAATGAGCAAGATGTACATTGATGGATAGTTAGATTTTTCTATAAAAGCCCATGATCTATTCTAATTTCATGAAAACCTGAAATATCTTGTCATTTGTCAGACAAAAGTCTATAAATATCTTGTTTTCAAAGTCAATATCGTTATCCCATCCTATTTTAAAGGAAATGGGTCAGGAGCGATTTTATGCATGACCTTACAGTAGAAGAAATAAATTCCACTCCCACCCACCCTAATAGATATACTATATATATACTATATATATAGACTGCAGCGCCATCTACAATGAATGGATAGAGAAATATAACTTTAGCAGCCAACTGAGAAATATAATTTTAGCGGCCAATTGAGGAATATAACTTCAGAAACCAACTGTGAAATATAACTTTAGACACCAACTTCATCAATCAACCAACCAACCTTTAAAAAAAAAAAAAAAAAAAAAAAAAAAATTTTTTTTTTTTTTTTTTTTTTGTGTGCCCTTCAATCATAAATAAATAAATCCAAGGGTATATATAGGCCTGTCTGAGACATCATTCATTTAAAACAGTACCAATGGCTAGCTCTTTGATCGAATCCTTTTCAGAAGATATCGATTCTGTTAACTCGATGTTACTATCTTTTGACAATGTCCATATTGATAACGTTGTACTTAAACCGCTCAATTCTTACAAGAGTTTGTCTTTACCATATCCAGGCCCTTATGGTATGCTCAGACGTCCAACCTTCAACTATCGATGGCTAGGTCCACCCAATTCAGACATGGTGAAATATCTTCGAACGAATGATGATCAACCTCAATTTTTGGATGGCCGTTCTCTGAATCCAGATGATAGTAAGAGTACAGAAATGCTGAACAGTCCATGGGCAAATCTTAATAAGGGCATTCGCAAATTTGAGTAATATATTTAAAACACGTTTATGTAATCGTCTTCGATATAACAATCTTCATTTTCTACCAGCATGATCCAGTCTCCTAGCAAGCCAGCCCGAATTCTTAAATTCGGAATTAGATGTCTGAAATTTTTTACGACGTCCAATAAACTAGTCTTTTCACTTTTGCAGACTAATTCATGTGTCTGATCTGAAAATGTAAATTCTTCTTCGTTCAGAATGCAATTCTTACCCTTTTTCTTTTTCTGAAAAAAATGCGGAAAGTAAATCTTCAAATATCGTATGACTTGCCTATTCGTTTTACGTTGTAAGAATTTCTTAAATTTTTTCTTGTTGAAATGGTCTTCGCGGTCCAGGAGCCGTTCTCTATTTTCTACGTTATATTTTCCGATGTCGCATAATACGGGATGATTTCGCGTATACAAGACCGAGAAATGATTGGCATCGGGCATGTGGCCTCCTAAACGATGGCACGTTGCTATAAAAAATACTATCATGGTAAAAACCGTTTCTATGAATTGAGGGCGTTCGATTATAGCTGGCGGATACATTTCGTCCGGTTGACGAAACATACCAATAGTGTAGCCCGAATACTCTCTGAAATGGCCAGCGAATGGCAATACGTATTCGTCACCCAATATCTTGTTCAATTCCATTATGTCAAAAAAATGTTCTGGTATGTCGCACGATTTTGTACAGGTATAGGATCGCCATAATTTAGAATGGTTGGTAAATAGGCAGTGATATTTTTCAGAATTAAAATTGTTGAGTAAAGTAAGACAAGGCTTGTTGAAATGAAAAACGCAGGTCGTAGGTGAATATAACGGGTTCTTCTTCTGAATGTGGCGAATGATACTTTTGGATTCGTCAGATGTGCTAGTAATAGACCGTTTCGATTTACGAGGCATGTCTTTTTTTCAAGCCAAGCAATGATTGTAGTCGTTTTAGATATGGATGAAACACTAGGCGTGTATCAAGAAAATGTTTTTCAACCGCGTCCCAAACTCGATTTCTTTTTAAAGATGTTACGAGCTATGGACATAGATATCATTTTATGGAGTCTGGGCGAAGATGATTATGTACGGCGCGTCGTGGAAGGATTTCTGCCTTCGGTTAAAAAATACACACAGATAAATTTTGCACGAAGCGAGTGTAAGCTATCAAAAGAACTGTATGGCTATTATAAGGCATCTCAGCATATCAGACAAATGTACAAAGATCCTGTATTTTTAATAGGGGTCGACGACAAGGTTACCGAAAACATGGATTCGTCGTACGATGTCAGGATACATGTGCCTCCGTATCGTAAACCCGACGGCAAGGATCGCCAGTTGTTGAGAGTTTCTGAAGAAATTGTTGACGCCATCAGTTCAGTGAAAGATTTGACCCCTATTCAGTTTATGTCGGTAGACTATATGTGAAATAAAGGCGATGTCTAAAGTGGGGAGTAAAATAAAACTCCATCAGAAAATATACAGGTCACAACCGATGTATGCATTTCTAAAGTCTAATAACAAAAAACCAAACACTAGCCAGACAGTGGCTACTACTACTACTACTAATACTACTACTACTACTACTGAATCGTTTTATTCAAATGTTACAGCAAATGCAAACGCTGAGGGAAATTTACCATTAAATATATTCGATTCTACATTGGAGGGAACTAGACAAAATATGAAGATTGCCGAGTATAAATTGCGCGGAATAGAAGACTTGGCTTCAGAATCAGACATAAAAGCGTTGACTTTTGTTCTAATGAGAGAATACATACATACTCAACAGAGATGTGATGGTTTTGTTTATTTTAAAGAAGGACAAGACGATAAATATCCCTTATATGATTTAGAACAGGATAAAATTTTACATCCATATTATCAGAAGAACAAACTTAATCTTAAGACACACGACTTGTTACGTAGATGGATGAACGTTCGCATATTAACGTTGGGTAGTGATATTGTAAAACAGTATCTTAAAAAGAAGGAAGATGAACGAAAGGCAAAGGCAGCAGAAGAGGCCCGAGAGGCAGAAGAGGCTCGAAAGGCAGAAGAGGCTCGAAAGGCAGCGGAAGCGGCAAGCGTATAAAATATCAAAGCGACATTAAAAAACATTATATAACATTTATTTAAAAAAAAAAAAAAAAAAAAAATTTTTTTTTTTTTTTTTTTTTTTTTTTTTTTTAATATGCCACGCCCACAAAGTCAAGTACCATAAAATGCCGATGCTAGTTCGTATTACAGTATATGTATGGTATCTTGAAGGATTACTGCAATATGTTTCGAGCAAATTTACCTCGTGTACTTATTTAATATTTTCACTGTCAGTGTTTAGACAATGCTCCGACCACATGACTACACCCACGAAAAAAAAAAAAAAAAAAAAAAAATTTTTTTTTTTTTTTTTTTTTTTTTTTTTTTTTTTTTTTTTCAGTGGGTGTGGCTTCAATTTATTCTATATAAATAACGGCTATCGTACTCAAACTATCATTTTGCTGATTCTCCTTTAGAAATAAAGTCATGTCTTTTCAATCGTCTTATTTACATTGCGTCAACAGAAAGACTGAAGCACCGCTGAAGGCCTATTTAATTTATAATCTTAAAGGAGGTATTTATTATTTATTACCTGATGATTATTCCAATTTTTGTCTACAGTGGATTGGTTTATCCAATCCACCTTCTTACACTATGGATTTACCCTCTACTCTAATGCATTCTATAACTTTAGATTTCGATTACAAGGGTTCTATCAAGACTGCGCCGAAAAGATTTTTCAGTACGATAGAATGCGTTCTGAAAAGCGTTTTTTTATCTAACGTGAAAAATTTTACTTACATTATTGCTATGAGAAAAGCCAGCTTGGGTATTCATATACATTTGCCATAATTTCAGATAGGACACGACGATTACATACTATTTTGCGAACATCTTCAGTATAAATTCAAACAGATAACGCTGAACGATGAAACTTATATATTGGACATCCCACAAAATATTATGTTAGTCGGATCTTCTAAACCTAGCCATTGTCCCTATATGCCTGCCAGGCTGGTATACGTAGATGAACGCAACACGTTACACTTAAACGTTTGGCAGCCGATCGAAAACGATATAATAACACTGAGATCCAGTTTTACCGTACGAAAACATAATGAAAAATCTGTTTTCAGAGAAATTTTAAATATGCCTGCGGACAAAATTCGTAATAAAATTTTAAATTACATGATGCCTATCGTAAACGATTTTCAATTGCAGAGACACACCTTACAATATGCTACCCATATTGGAAAATTACCCAATAGCTCGCCAGAGTGCAGAGACGTGGCCTCTTTTGTCACTAAAAAATCAAACGAGAAAGGTTTTATCAGCAAATCTAAAAAACTTTTGTTTAGTGACAGTAATGTACTAAGAGCCTACTATTATTTGGAAATTATTTCGAAATCCATTAAGGAATTCGAGACTAACAATCATGCTTTAAAAATGTGGTTCGAACGGCTGAGTCGCGACAAACCCATCGCGATTTGCAATGTACCTGAAGCGTTCCAAGAATTAAACGATATGCTGCGATTCGAAAACGCCTCGCTTTCGGAAGAGGTCAACCCCTTAAAAACTATCATGCAATTCAATAACGGATATTATTTCTTACCCGTATTTTATTCTTTATGTAAACATTACAGGACGGATTCTAGATCGATGTCTCGACAATTGTACCCGGTGCTGGATCAAGACTTTCATAAATTGCTAGATAAAATTCAAACGATCGATCCCGAAAATATACAGTATGAAATAACGGACATTACTATCAACACCTTACATTTTTGCGCCAACAATTTGTATGGGGATCGACCCGACATGTATCGGGATAAGCTTACATTGATCGTGCGAAACAATAGGCGGGCCGTCTTATCCGTTACGAATGACGATCAGATGATACAAATGATTAGAAGCATACAAGATAGGCATTTACCCATTCACGTTCTCAGGCTGAAAAATGCCATAAAGAAAGCTGGACGTTACATATGGAACGCGCTCGAAGATACTTGGCAAGAGATTGAACAATCAGATGTTAATCACCACGTTACCAATTTGTTTACCAAAATCAAATCATTTATCAAAGAATACCGTAGTTCTGGTGGTCGTGGTGGTCCCGACGACGAATACATAAATAAATTTACCGTTAGCGGTGTCAATTCAGCTATTTTGAGCGATACCAGCATGGAACGCAAATACATCCTGATGGATTCTCACAAGTGGTTTCTGAGGCTGCAGGACGGCGTTTTAGATTTATTGACGGGTCATATTGGCGGGGTCGTGCCAGAGTTTTTTCTTTCGGAAAAAAAGATAAATTTAGGGATTCCGCGTAACGAAATGATGATTTTGTGTAACAATTCTTTGAAACACGTAGCCTTGTATGAAAAACTGACAGATAAGAAATTTTTCATGGTCTATTTAACAAATTTATTTCAGGACGTGACCGATAACCTGTATGACACGCTCTGTCAGTTGGTACCAGAATGCGAAGACGATCTGTCCAAATCCATGCTGCATTTCTATATAAATCTCTGTAAATGCGTTTGTTTCGAATACGACATTATGATGTATATGTTGGATATTTTGGCTAGCGTCTATATTGCGACAAATTACGAAAGAAAATTTTTTGTGTGGAAAGGCTTGACGCGTAACGGAAAAAGTAAGCTTTTCGAATTGATGGGACGCGTTTTGACTGCATATTATCATTCTATACAGTCTGAAAACCTATCTCCAAGCCATTCTGTTAATAATGCTACTCCAGAATTGGCGTCTACACTTTTTTCTTGTAGGATGGTTGCTACTGAAGAATTGGGTAGAAAAATTGACGAAAATCGTATTAAACAAATTACTGGCAATTCGTTCGTGGCTTTCAGAAATATGTACGAGCCGAATTCGGGTGGGATACCGATGGCCAAACTGTTCGCCTCTACGAATAACTATCCTGAATGCAAGGCCACGGAGGCTTTCAAAGATCGAGTGGTAGCTATACCATTCGATGCTGAATTTACCAGCGACGCGCCCGATTCGACATCGAAACAGGTAGCCGGCGATACGTACAAGAAAGATGTCTATGTCGTGGAGCAGTCTTTCAAAGGCTGTTTTTTCATGCTGTATTACCATTTGCAAAAATGTATGGCTAAAGATGGCCTGTTACACTACCGAAAAGAACCCGAATACATACAAGAATTTACGCGAGATTATTTAATTCATGCAGACATTTACGTTCAGTTCAAGATGTATATGGACGTTCAATTGATGCCCGGTACCATGACCACTACGAACGAGGTCAAATCTGCGATAAGACAATATCTGAAAATTACCAAAAATACATCTTTTCACGAGTGCGATCTGCTGTTCTATTTCCAAAAAGAATTTGGTCATTTACGTTGCGAAGATATTAATTTGAAACCCGGGGCCTTTAGTTACGCTACCGCTCAAGATGAAGATGAAGAGCTGCCCAGTAAAAAATTAAAAGAAGACGATTCGATGGTAGTTTATTACGAAGGGGTAGTCATTAAGAATTTGAGACGAGTGAATTTGGATAACTGAGAACTAAGATCAATGTCTTGTAAACTTCAAAAGAAAAAATTTAGTGACTATTACGACTTGAACCTTTTGAGGGTAGCCAATTTACCGATAGATTGTTTGATCGATCAGGTTACATCTAAAAATTTAAGCGAGATTGGTAAGACGCGTGAACAGAGCGGATTGTGGAGTTTGTTTTACGACGTGACGCCGAGAATCGTTCAGGTCTTTGAAAGAGAAGCTATGGAACATATTAATACTATATTGAAAGATGTCAGTCTTTACGGATATTTGTATTTCGTTGCAGACAACAAAAACCATTGGTATAACGCGCCGCTTTTTGATTACGAACAATTTCCGTTAATGTCTAAGAGAGACTGCGTTATGAATAAAATTCGAAAGATGGCTGAGAAATTTTTTAAGAATGGCACTATGAATTTTCACGCCACGTGTTTATATTTACTGTATTTCTACGCTTTGTTGGTCAATCCACACATCAATTGGATAATTGTAGATTATATAGCCAATGGTAATCGTTATCATCAATTTGGAACTCGATTAACGGGTAACATGAAAACTTGTGTGAAAAAAGTATGGACTGCATAATTGTAAAGTCTCAACTTAAATTTTTACCAACCAACCAACCGTAAAAAAAAAAAAAAAAAAAAAAAAAAAAAAAAAAAAAAAATTTTTTTTTTTTTTTTTTTTTTTTTTAAGGGGGGAGGGTGTTAATATTTTTTATTTATATAGCTTCTTTTACATCCGCCTGCCAAAGTATAAATACTCCTCTCGCCTCAGTTTATTATATACTCTGACTGGTCTTGGTTATAATACCTAACCGTTACGAAAATGTCTCTTTCAAACATCTGTTTGGTAATAGACTTAGACGGGTTTCATGTAAATAAAGTTTTTTATCCAAGAGAGTTTGGTTACGCCATTTTAGAAACAAACCATTGTGACTGCGTGAGATATAGTCTCAATCATCTCGAGGGCGTCCTTTCAGAAGAAGATTGGAATGGTATCAGATACTGCTCCAGACATGTACATGGCCTATCCTTCAGAAGGCAACCCCGAGAACACATCAAGAATTTACACACGCTTGGTAAACTCATGACAAATTTATATAAGACGTACAAGACTGAAGATAAATACCTAGTAGCTTATAAAGGGGGTGAGTACGAGAAATATCTATTAGATAACTTGGGAATATCGTCAATTGACCTCGAAGACTTTAAATGTCCAAAATTTGACAACCTACCCCCACCCAAAGTAAAAGATTGCGGGTATCATAGTAAATTTAAAGACGGGTCTAGAAAACCTCATTGCAGTATGCAAGAATGTATAGCATTTGCAGATTGGATTAAGAGTGAGATCAATAGAATGAAGTGAGTTAAAAAAAATAAATAACCCCCCCCCCCTCTTGAAAAAAAAAAAAAAAAAAAAAAAAAAAAAAAATTTTTTTTTTTTTTTTTTTTTTTTTTTTTTTTTTTTTTACTTGGCTACTTCAGGGCTATTTAAACCGCTGCTCAATTCTATAGCCATATTATTTGGCTTAGCCATGGATACTAACAGAGTAATCACATATTCGCTCACAGCCTTCATTTGCTGCGTGAATCGACCATACAGTGGGTTCGGTATCTTGACAGTCTCTTCATTTTCCAGCATTTCTTGAATACAGTATAATAGACACTGTAATTCTACGACCGATTTATCTTCTTCCATTTTAGAGCAATTTTGATATTTTTCGTAAGCAATTAGTAACTGGTTAGGTGCCAATACTTTTGATAGTGTAGGAGTGACCATTTTTTCGTGGACGTAGCGACAAACTAATCCAGAAACCATATCGTATACGGCATGAAAAGCTTTAATCTGTTTGAGGCGCATTTGAGATTGTATAACGCTTTTAGCGGCCGTAAACATATATTCAAATTCGTTCGATCCACTCCTCTCCGTTATGATGCTGACCAAGTCTTTACCCATTGGTATCTCGTTCATTAATTTTTCCATATAAACTGTAAAATATTGTTTTTGAGTTTCAAACAAACGCTTTTCCATATGATCGTTTAAATTATTAGTCTTCTGCAAATTTGTCTGTAAATCTTGCAAAATAGACGTCTCCTTAGATTCTTCGTCTTCCATTTTATGCTTAGCTGGATTCTGTTCATCGCTAGATTTTTCATCTTCTTCTTCGATTGAACGTTTCATCCTTGATTAGTTCTGGCCCTCATACATCAATTCTGGAAGGGAAGGTTTTTTCTGCATGTCCACCTCGTAATTTGGAACGTTGGTTTCGATAGCCATGTAAGTATTTGGCTTGTATTCGTAATCTAGATCTAGAGTCCAGCGATTGACACCCACGTTCGAATCATATTTTAAAACGAAGGCATTAAAACGGTGCAGATGATCATGTTCTTTGAACGTTAGATGCTGAGGATTGACCACGACCTTGCCCCAAAACATAGGATCTGCTTTCGGGTCGTTCTGGGCGATTCGGCAGACGGGACTCGTGTACAGCAGACTGTATATGTCTACGCGACGATTTAACCTATTATGCCAAAAATTGGGAACTTCTTCGCATGGAGCTGGCGAAAAGTCATTCACGTATAACCATTCGTAAACCGTTTCGATATCAAACAAATAAAAGGAAGAAATCTTACGCGTTCTCGCTCGAAATTGGGGCTGGGTATCGAAAAAATGCTGGGCGTAGTCATATCGCCATAGCTTTTGACCGAGAAGGATACTTTCCGATTTTTTGAAAGGATTTGCGAGCTCATAATCTTTTAAACCTTCATAAAGAATAAACGAAACGGGTTCGCGCGTTCCAAGATAAAAATACGTGATGAGTTTGACATCTATAGGATCTTGAGGATCCTCTGGAAAAATACTCGCGCAAGCATCGAATCCAGGAGTTTTCAAATATTTTGTATCTGTAGTGTTTAAATGACCGTCTTCTAGCACGACCCCAAATAGACCGTAACGCGGATCGCAAACGCAACCCCATCCGTCTACATATTTAGCTTGTTTGAGAGGTCTTTCACTCAAGGCGTCGAATGTGCACGGTCTCTTGACACATTTTAAAGAGGATAGGCGTTTCACGTAATCGGGATGAAATCCATCGCTGGGCTTGATAGAACTGACTTTGATTTCGCCCGGTTGACAAGGATTCAGATTAATATAATCGATCGCGGGTAGCTTTTGGCAAGTTAAGTTGACGACCTTGTATCCCGGATCGCAAGCGCAGGTATTTGTATCAGGAAGATATTTGCCATGGATACCACATCCTACGTTTACATCACAGTTTCCACCAAAATATTTTTGATTTATAAGATGTGGTTTTTTACAAACGCAGACGGCAAACGTAGCGCCTTGATAAGTGTATGATATCCATTCGCCAGTTTTCGGGTCGCAATGGGAAACCCGTAAAAGTTTTGGGATGCACTGATTCAGCATACAAATATGAGTTGACGGGCAATCCGAATTCGATTGGCATGCAGTATCTATCAGTTTTTCTTTAAGATCTAGAGTCAGTAGTGGCCATGGAGAAATTTCAGAGGTTTTCGTGTTTGTGGCCGCATAGACGAGCGTGAGTCCAACGTACAAAACCAAAAGTATCCAAAATGCTATTAACATGCTTTAGTAAATGCGAACAATTTTAAACGAGCCTCGTACATAAGCTAATCCTATAGAGGGGTCGATGGCATCCATATTCGTTAAATATTTTAACATTTTAAATTTTGTCTGAGGATTTTTGATACGTAAAAGAAAATTGTATGTACTGAGATACATCTTATTTATAACTAAGGTAAAAGATTTAAAGTTATATGAAAAAATAGTACTAAGGTTCTTGCCTCTCATCCTGTTTTCAAAGCTAATATTGTATAAATAACCCATCCTGTTTTAAAGGGTCAGGAGCGGCATGACCGTACAGTAGAAGAAATAAAGTCCACTCCCACCCACCCAAATAGATATACTATATATATACTATATATGTATAGACTACAGCGCCATCTACAATGAATTTGATTGGATAAAGAAATATAATTTTAGCAACCAACTGAGAAATATAACTGTGAAATATAATTTTAGAAACCAACCAACCAACTGTAAAAAAAAAAAAAAAAAAAAAAAAAAAAAAAAAAAAAATTTTTTTTTTTTTTTTTTTTTTTTTTTTTTTTTTTTTTTTTTAAGTGGGTGTGGTCTTTGTTCACGTGACTTGACTGATTCTATATAAGAGTTGTAAATTATCTTGGCTTGCAGTCACTTGTGCTCTGAGCTAGCAATGTGGACTAAACCTCGTATTCCATTATTCTCAGACCGATATTCTCGATTTCGTTCGTTTAAAGGCTGACCTTATGATAAAACTCAAATCGAAGAATTTGTTGATAGCGGTTTATTTTTTAACCGTACAGATGATACACTTAGATGTTTTTGGTGCACTGTTCGACTACATCCCAATAATAATCCACTTGAAAGGCATCGGCTATTTAAATGTGGTTTCGAAAGACCTACATTCAGAAGACCTACCAATGCAGTGTCTACCAATGCAGTTCCTATCGAATCCGAAAGATCTACTAATGTAGTGTCTACCAATGCAGTTCCTATCGAATCCAAAAGATCTACTAATGCAGCTCCTATCGAATTCGAAAGACCTACTAATGTAGATCCTATCAAAACGAAGACTAGCATTACCAATGAGGATAACCTTGAGAATTTAGAAAATTATCGCTTGCTGTGCAGTATATGTTTTAGCAAAGAGAGAAAAATCATCTTTGAAGCTTGTAGGCATTTCGTTTGTTGCGAAAGTTGTTCAAACCATATTACAATTTGTCCCATTTGTCGATCACCTATTACAAAGAGAATTACAGTATACCTATCTTAGTCAATCAATCAACCCTTGAAAAAAAAAAAAAAAAAAAAAAAAAAAAAAAAAAATTTTTTTTTTTTTTTTTTTTTTTTTTTTTTTTTTTTTTTTTTTCAAGGTCATATTATTTTTATCATATATATAGGGTGCTGCGACTATGAAAATCATCTAATCGGTCTAATCAAGCATGCATTACGGAAGGTTTACTCAACGCTCCTTAGACGTAGCCGTATCCAACGAAATTATCACGCCCGAAGAAAGGGCTCAAATTGAAAATTTTTACGCGTCCGATACATTTGTTCTGAAGGGTGAGGAAGCCGTTGAAATTCTTCGTACAGTTATTCCAGACATCGTATCAATAAACTACGATTCAGAGAACGACTTGCATCACATCCAAGTTGAAAAATGGCCCCATATCAAAGAAATGTGTTTGCATAATGCCAGAATTAAACCATGTTATTGGAAATATGTAAGACAGGACGACGGAGAACCCATATTCGAATATTATATGGATACGCATACTATTAAATTGTGCGAATGATTTAATACTTTGTCCATTTTCCACGTTTTTGTAAAACAGCAGCCATTCTTCGCGGCATAGATTCTAGCAGCTCGTCGAAATAGGAGTCGGTCAACTGGTTGAAGGCAGCATATACGTTCTCCCATAACTGATACTTGTTCGTCATGTCTCGACTCGTTTGTTTTTCTAGCTGTGCCCATACGTTTTCAACCGGATTCATGTCTGGGCCTTTCGGAGGCCAATCTTCCATGACTTCGATATTATGAGCTTCAAACCAGTGTTTGGCCAACCTGCTCGTGTGAATGGGAGACAGATCTTGCATGAAAATCAAATTGTTTTCTGCGAGCGTGTCCTCGACCAACGGTAGGATAGTGTTGGTATAATATTCGGCGTTTAAGGTTTTTTGATCTATCCTATGTATAATTTTAAAATTTTTTCCGAATGCCATCCATACGCATATGGTGAATCGGCCGTTGGCATTGGTATCGTTTACAATATATCTCTCGTCAAACCGATCGCTCAACGCGGGCCTATAGACTTTCAAAGCTCCTCTGCTGGAAGCTCGAAATATTTTTTCATCCGAGAATATGACCCTATTCCATTCGCTGACACCCCATCCTACATGGGCTATGGAAAATTGAAATCTTTTTTGTATGTGTACGGGCTTCAGAAAAGGTTTTCGTGCTGGAATGCGACATCGCATACCTTTTTCTTTTAAGCGTTTCCGAATCGTATCCACGCTGACATGGGGTGCTATTTCGTCTCTTATATCAACCGCAGACACGAAAGGATTCGTAGTGACAGCGTTTTCGATATACAGATCGGTCAATTTGTCTGTTGCGCGAGGCCTCCCTCTCTTGAACCTGGAAGGTGGAGCGTATTCTTTAGCGAGCCAGTAATGGACCGTTGAAGGTACAAGATTCAATCTTTTGGCGATCTCGCGCTCAGACAAATGTTCTTCGTGACGTAATCTGACAATTTCTTGTCTAAATTCCATGTCTTGGCTTTGCGTCTCAGATAAAAACAAGTAGCATGGACACTACGGTATTTGTACATTGCGGCAAATGCAAAGAAAAGACTGAAACGTCTGATATAGAGATGAGTATGACGAAAACTGGCAGGCCTATTTTGAAAGGCGTCTGTAGAATATGCGGTTCCAGAAAAAATACTTTTGTAAAAATGAATGGTCATAATCAAGAATGCAAAGATGACCTTTTTGAATCTTATTAGTAATGATATATGCCATCCTGAAAACGTACATTTACAACCCGGACCCACGTTATTTTGTAATCAGTGCCAAAATAGTTTTAACGTATACGAATTGATTACCAAGCCTTCCACAGACCATTTTCGATCGAGTCAGCTGGCCGAAGCCTTTTTCGAATGGACGGGCGACGAAAATGTACCCATGAATTTTACGCTGGTAGATTTGGAAGGCCTGTTTCCAGTATGCGTGGTAGGACAATCTCTGAATCGCGTCAAAAAAGGCTTGCGTCTTCTAAAAGCTTTAAATGGACCTTTTATGACTCGTTCGGAAATAAATCATTTCCCAGATATGGACACGTTTCTGATCGATTTCTTAAATATAGTCAACGAGCACTCAAACGAAGAATCTAGCCAGGCGCGCGCGATATTGGACGTATTGATAAAAGGCATGCACGATCTTCTCTCTTGCAAAGAAATAATCAATCCCTTCGAGACGTATTTCAACGACTTGGTGCCGTACGTGAAAAAATGCCTGAGTCAATGGGAACCCGTGCATTTGAGCGAGGAGTATCCCAATCTGGCCCACGAACTGCTGGTTCATTTACAACTGTCTTCCGCGATCCGCCAATCGTTCGGCAAATATTCGATTCCGTTTGATATCATACATGTCATGGTCAGTAGCTATATCTGTTCGGCCGATATGAGCGTGGTGGGTAACTGGGTGCTGGATTTCATGGCTAGAGTCTGCCGAGGTCAGTTCTTTTGGAAAGCCTATCCCGATTGTCCGTTCGTCGCTAAAATGAATAGAGTTATCCAACAGAATATCGATCATAGAAAACATGCCGCGTACGCTCAGACTCTGAAAGCCATAAGATTAGGAGATGCGATAGAATATTATTCGGAATACTTAAGGCCTTTCCATCAAGTTCAAATGTATTTAAAGAGTCAATTCTGTAGTAAAAATGACAGCGTGGCCGAAATGGCCTTCAACCAAATATTTCCTGCCGTTTGTTTTCAAGATCACGGAGATTGCTTAGGATTTATGGTAGGTAGCAGCTATCTCATGCAAATCATGAAACGTAGCAACGGAAACCCGCCGAAAGGGTCTTGTAAGAAAGCCAAACAGCTTCATGCAAAAATACAAAAATTTGTCGGTAAAATACAAAAATTTGATTCGGGACCGTTCTTATTTTGGACCTTGGATACGTTTCAGTTGTTCTTGATGAGCGATTCCAGTTACGAACAGGAAATTCAAGATCTGTTTGGCATAGTCTTAGATATTAATCAAGATGGAAACTAGCTGCTGGGAAACACTTCAAAGTCAGATCGCTAAGCTCTTAAAAACGGCTGTCGATTACTATGGGTCTCAAGATTCAGTCACCATTAAGACCATGAAGCTTTATATTGTGGGAGAGGTATTCAGGACGTTTGGCCTCGATTGGGATTTCATCTTCAGACTCTTCAAAACGCATACACCCGTTCATCCTAAAATTGTCCAAGAGATGTTAGAACACAGCGACGATGATATGGGGGGTGCATTGTCTCAGATCTTTGTCAAGAACGAAAAGCTCAAAAGCTTGACCAAGGCCCTCGCCGCTAAAGGATACGATACCGATCGATTGTTGGCTATCGACGGTCTTGCTGGAAATATTACTAACAAACCCAATTTCGAAATGAAACATTACATGGGCAATCTTCGATTTGCCGATAAGGGCGAGAGAAAATTCGTGTTCGACGAAGAGACTGAATTTAAGCGTCTGCATGTCCAGGCTGTGAGGGAAATGTATAAAATGTTGGGAGATACTAAATTTAAGCCTAAGCACATCTATGAAATTTTAAGAAAATGTTATAGCGATACAGCCGACGTGAATCTACCAGAGATCGAATTCGAAGAGAGTCTGGACGAGGAATTGGAAGAGAGTCTCTCAGAAATGTACATGTCTAGTATGGGTAGAGATAATATCATGAGCTTCGTAAAAAGTTTGAGATTCAGAGGTGAGAAGCGACCCGCATCGGAAATGGAGGCGGTTGAAGAATCTGTAGAAAAACGTAAGTCAGAACCGGAAGAACCTAGAATGGATGTTGCTGCTGCTGACGAAGAAGCTCCTTAAACTAAATAAATTAATAATATAGATTTA